>JAJAGP010000409.1:126335-431486 GCA_025084515.1 Ancistrus triradiatus | reverse complement strand
TTGCTGTGAATAAATCAACTGTGGCAGCAATTTGTAAGACATACAAGACCATTGATAATCTCCCTCCATCTGGGGCTCCACGCAAGATCTCATCCCGTGGGATCAAAATGATCATGAGAATGGTGAGCAAAAATCCCAGAACTACACTGAGGGACCTGATGAATGACCTGCAGAGAGCTGGAACCAAAGTAACAAAGGCTACCATCAGTAACACACTACGCCCAGAGAGACTCAGATCCTGCAGTGCCAGGCATGTCTCCCTGCTTAAGCCAGTACATGTCCAGGCCTGTCTGAAATTTGCCAGAGAGCATATGGATGATCCAGAAGAGGATTGGGAGAATATCATGTGATCAGATGAAACTAAAATATAACTTTTTGGTAAAAACTCAACTCATCGTGTTTGGAGGAAGAAGAATGCTGAGTTGCATCCCAAGAACACCATACCTACTGTGAAGCATGGGGGTGAAAACCACGTTTTTGGGGGCTGTTTTTCTGCAAAGGGGACAGGACAACTGATCCGTGTTAACCCCTTACTGCAGATCCGAATTTAAGCTCATTTTCAAGTGATTTGCACTATTACATTTAAACACTAGTTATTTTAAGTTTTACATATACAGTGGTGCTTGAAAGTTTGTGAACCCTTTAGAATTTTCTCTATTTCTCCATAAATATGACCTAAAACATCATCAGATTTTCACACAAGTCCTAAACGTAGATAAAGAGAACCCAGTTAGATAAATGAGACAAAAAATATTATACTTGGTCATTTATTTATAGAGCAAAATTATCCAATATTACATACATAATGAGTGGCAAAAGTATGTGAACCTCTAGGATTAGCAGTTAATTTGAAGGTGAAATTAGAGTCAGGTGTTTACAATCAATGGGATGACAATCAGGTGTGAGTGGGCACCCTGTTTTGTTTTAACTGTAAATTATGGTGGAAAATAAGTATTTGGTCAATAACAAAAGTTCAATTCAATACTTTGTAACAACGTTTGTTGGCAATGACAGAGGTCAAACGTTTCCTGTAAGTCTTCACCAGGTTTACACACACTGTAGCTGGTATTTTGGCCCATTCCTCCATGCAGATCTCCTCTAGAGCAGTGATGTTTTGGAGCAACACGGACCAACTCCCTCCACAAATGTTCTATCGGGTTGAGGTCTGGAGACTGGCTAGGCCACTCCAGTACCTTGAAATGCTTTTCTACGGAGCCAGTCCTTCGTTGCCCGAGCGGTGTGTTTGGGATCATTGTCATGCTGGAAGACCCAGCCACGTTCCATCTTCAATGCTCTCACTGATTGAAGGAGGTTTTGGCTTAAAATCTCAAGACACATGGCCCTGTTCATTCTTCCCTTAAAGAACAGGGATCTATCAAAGTCTGCTCTTCACAACACATGTTTGTGGAAGTGTATCATGGCATGAACAAAGGAGATTTCTGAGGACCTCAGAAAAAGAGTTGTTGATGCTCATCAGGCTGGAAAAGGTTACAAAACCATCTCTAAAGAGTTTGGACTCCACCAATCCACAGTCAGACAGATTGTGTCCAAATGGAGGAAATTCAAGACCATTGTTACCCTCCCCAGGAGTGGTCGACCAACAAACATTACTCCAAGAGCAAGGCATGTAATAGTTGGCAAGGCCACAAAGGACCCCATGGTAACGTCTAAGCAACTGAAGGCCTCTCTCACATTGGCTAATGTTAATGTTCATGAGTCCTCTATCAGAACAACACTGAACAACAATGGTGTTCTGATGGAGGGCAGGGTTGCAAGGAGAAAGCCACTGCTCTCCACAAAGAACATTGCTGCTCGTCTGCAGTTTGCTAAAGATCACGTGGACAAGCCAGAAGGGTACAGGAATATTGTTTTGTGAAAGGATGAGACCAAAATAGAACTTCTTATTTTAAAAGAAAAGCTTTTGTTTGGAGAAAGGAAAACACTGCATTCCAGCAGAAGAACCTTATCCCATCTGTGAACCATAGTGGTGGTAGTTTCATGGTTGGGCCTGTTTTGCTGCATCTAGGCCAGGACGGCTTGCCATGGATGGAACAATGAATTCTGAATTATATCAGAGAATTCTAAAGGAAAATATCAGGACATCTGTCCATGAACTGAATCTCCAGAGAAGGTGGGTCATGCAGCAAGACAACGACCCTAAGCACACAAGTCGTTCTACCAAAGGATGGTTAAACAAGAATAAAGTTTTGGAATGGCCAAGTCAAAGTCCTGACCTTAATCCAATATAAATGTTGTGGAAGGACCTGAAGTGAGCAGTTAATGTGAGGAAACCCACCAACATCCCAGAGCTGAAGCTGTTCTGTACGGAGGAATGGGCTAAAATTCCTCCAAGCCATTTATCTGAATAAATCACGCTGAAGCAGGCCTCTCGATTAGTGAGCTGTGTGTGCTGGCCATTTAAACCCCTTTCCCCTCATTCTCTGTGAGCCATAGCCAGGCATGTGACATGTCGTTCGACAGCTGTGACTCTGCTCTTTCCATTGGAAGGAGGGTGAGTCACTCTGCACTCACGTACAGCCCGCCTGCCGCTGTTCTTCCTAGAGACCACAGGTCTTGGCTATTTGTGACAGGCTGAATAAAACCCCTAACCAATGAGAATATAAGGATGGCGAACAAATTACAGGTGGAGGATTTACGAGAGCCCTCCCTCATGTGGACTTTACACGGAATCTCACGTTGTGTAGTGAGTAAACGAGTTAAGAACGCTCAGCTCCGGATACATTGAAATGAATGGATGTTTATGAGACAACGTGAGCAAGTGAAAAAAGGATTTTTTTACTGACATTTGATCTGCAGTTTAACAGTATCATGGATTTGGAGTTGATGGTAAGTGAATTTTCTATGAGAAAATATTTTTTCAAAGTAGTTGGGGAGGTGTGTATGTAAACAAACATGGCAGACAGCTATGTTTGGTATGTGATTTCTGGCTAATGGCTGCATGTATGCGTTTGAAAAACTGTTTCACAGGTACTCATAATAGTATTACATTTTGTAATATTTGAGTTGGTGTTTTGAACTGTGTATTAAGAATATTTTAAGTTATTAAGAATGCAAAAAAATCGCCACCTAGCCTGCCTGTTAGGGGTGCTTCTGCAGTAATTAATCTATGCCATGATGGCAGTTAATTAAAGCAGTTCTGAATGCAAAAAGGGCTCCAACCCTGTACTAGCAAGGTGTACCTATAAAGTGAAAAATGATGCTCAACTGTTTATGCCAAAATCTGTCCCTACAGTCCGAAAGTCACAGCAGAAATCGAATGTTTATCAGTCCAGGCATTGTTTTTTTACTATCTTCTATTGTCCAGTTTTGATGAGCCCATGCAAATTATAGCCTCAGTTGCCTGTCCTTAGCTGGCACTCAATGTGGTCTTCTGCTGCAGTAGCCCATCTGCTTGAAGAAAGTTATGCGTTCATATTGTTCTGCATAACTTGGTTGTAGCAATTGGTTATTTAAGTTATTTGTTGCCTTTCTATCAGCTGAAACCAGTCTGGTCATGCTCCTCTGAATTCTGGTCAATATTCTATAACCCCTAGAGTTGGAAGAACAGGAAAATCCCCAGTTCAGCAGTTTCTGAAAATAATCAGACCACCAACAACCATACCACGTTCAAAGTCAAATAAATCACATTTCTTCCCCATCGCGATGCTTGGCCTGAAGTTGCTGCCATGTGATTGACAACAAATGAATAAAGAAAAGTAATGATGTAGTATTTTAAAGTAGCAGGATAATGGGTTCACACTGCCATGTTACAGTTATTCAACTGGCATATAATATTGCTGATTTTAAAACCTACTGCCAGTCTGTTTCACCTGAAGTTGAATTAAACCATATAACTCAATAATGACTGAGCTCATTTCCTTCAGCTGTGATGTATACACAACCCATGAAGGTGTTTTGCAACCGTGGTAAAGACTAAGGAGCTGTTACAAAAGCTTGAGAGAGGAGATAATTTCATAGCACCAATAGGGCAATGGGTATCAGAAAATATCCAAGACCTTGAACATTCTTAGAGACACCACTGGGAGCATTGCATGGAAGTTCAAAACTTATGGCATAGCAGCAAACATGTCTGGCCAGTGACATGGTTGGGCAAATCCCAAAATGTTGTCATCAGGTCATTGAAAACAAACCACCATGCTCCTGCAAAAGATTTAGAGGTTGACCTGATGAAATCTGGGACTGTGGTGGCCTAGTGGTTAAGTTGCAGGACTATGGACCAGAAGGTCCAGGGTTCAAATCCCACGTCAGCCAAACTGCCACTGTTGGGTCCTTGAGCAAGACCCTTAACCCACAATTGCTTTGGATTGTAAGACTGTTCCAATTGTAAGTCGCTATGGATAAGGGCGTCGCTAAATGCTGTAAATGTAAATCTGGGACATATGTGTCAATGTCAATCATAAGAAGATCACTTACTAACCAATGACTTTATGGCCAGACTACATAAGGCATGCCACTCTTGATTAAGAAGCACAAGAAGGGTTGACTAGAATATGCTGACAGGAATTTTAATAGACCTGCAGAGTTCTAGTACACAATTCTGTTTAGTAACTATACAAAAGTGTAACTATTTGGCCACATGGACCAGTGGTATGTCTGCCACAACAAAGGTGAGGGTTATTACCAAAAGAATACTGTCCTCACGGTCAAGCATGGAGGTGGGTAAGTGATGATGTAGTAATTTTGTGCTATAGGAAAAGCCAGTCTTGACCATTTGACTGGCTTCATGGATTCACAGAAATGCCAAGCCATTTTGAGGAGGAATGTTATGCTTTATGTGATGAACTTGGACCTTGGTGATAACTGGCTTCTCCAGCGAGATAATGAGTCCAAGCACACGTCAAGTCAACCAAAGCTTGGATAAGCATTCAGTCCTGTAATGTTCTAGAGTGGCTGTTTCAGTTTCCAGGCTCATGAAGGCCGTCAAATCTCACCAAGATGGAAGCTTCATTTTGAGACAAACAGTCAAAGATCATATGAGAGAGGTATCAGGATCTTGTCAGCACTTAATTGAATTCACTTATTAGAGGTTATCAAGACAAACGCCACTTCTTGGGCGTTGAATAATAGTGCAGATGGACATTTCTAAAGAGAACTAGTTGTTTGTCATTTAAACTCAAAATCATGTCATCTTTGATCAAAATACAGTAGCTGCTACGTAACAATAAACATATTTTCTTTGTTTACTGTGATTTTCTTTCAATTTTAAATGTTCATTCAGTTCTATCACAGTTGTAACATATAACTGTTATAATAAACAAGATGTATGTATTTAGTGTACATGGTTTTTTTTCGGTGTTTCAATTATTTTATTTAGGAATTGACATTTATGTACCAAGACCCAATAAAATGAGAGGAAAAGAATTACAAGTCTATAAATGTTAGGTTTACGCCTTCAGTACATTACAACTCAGAATAAAAAGAAGACACTGAGTGTCGATAGGAACTACAAATAGACACACAAGTAAGCACTGAGAAAAAGTAACAATTAATTAAGAACATTATAATCTGTAAATTTCTAATGACTTTAAAATATATTTGACATGAGAAACACCAGTAGGAAAAATCAATTCATAACTTTTACTTCATTCAGAGCAGTGTTTTACCAGTACAGTCCTTCCTTAGCCCTTCATACAGAATTCATAGTGAAGTGTGGCAGCCCACATAGGGCAAGGTTGTCCTGGTGGTAAGACAGTTACCATGGTGGCAAGAATCAAGCAGACGACTAGAACTGCCTGTAGGTAAACAGAAAGGGTGACTCACGGCTAGACAAACTAAATTTTTTCTAGCTTTCTTTTCTCTCGCTCTTACTCTGTGACCATGGAGACACTATGCTGATAAGTATGCTTATGGCTCAGTGGGTAGCACCATAGCATGACACTACACGGACAGGATTCCACTTCTCCATGACTCGTGCTCCTACTCTTGAACCACAAGCCACTCATACGTTTGCTCACCACATTGCACCACAGTGCCCCACCAGCCACCTCCTGGAAATGGGCTAATAATAGGAAGTTGTGAGCTTTTTCACATGTGTCCAGGCAGAAGTTAGACATTAGCTGAGTGGAAAAAAATTGTCAAGCACTGTCTTGATTCTTCATTTGGATTAATATCAGGTTAAACAGTTGTCAGTGATCAGTCCACCAACTGGCATGCTTTTTGGGGGTAGTAAGGAATGGAAGTATCCACGTGACAGTTCATGGGGCTTTTTAGCAGAGATATCCATGATATGCCCTAGGTCATGCTGAATTTGAGTGTGATGATGCATTTGCTTCTCTTCCGTAGATGAGCTTTGTGAGCTTAGTGATTTATTGATTGTTACGCTAAACAGAATTATACACCAATGGCATGTCCATGCCATGGAGCAACACAATCTAGCATTTGCGCTTTCTTTTCCAGGGATCTACATAGTGTGGGTGGGTGTGAGAGTGTGGTTGAAACCAGAAGGAATTTCACTGCTGGTGTCTCCCTGTAATTATGATTTTCCTGTTTTCTATGAAAAATCTAAATAACAAAGAAGTAGGAGCAAATTACATTAATCTTAGTACAGTAATCTCACCTCACCACATAGAGTAAAGACACAAGATGTCAGTGTTGAGTTTTTTTACTCACAGTAAATGGACTTTCTAACAGTTCCACAATACAAAATTGCTCTTTTCTATATTTCACTACAGAGTATAGAAGAGCTACAGTGGTGCTTGAAAGTTTGTGAACCCTTTAGAATTTTATATATTTCTGCTAAAATATGACCTAAAACATCATCAGATTTTCACATAAATACTAAAAGTAGATAAAGAGAACCCAGTTGGACAAATGAGAGAAAAATATTATATTTGGTCATTTATTTATTGAGGAAAATGATCCAATATTACATATTAGTGAGTGGCAAAAGTATGTGAACCTTTGCTTTCAGTATCTGGTGTGACCCCCCTGTGCAGCAATAACTGCAACTAAGTGTTTCCTTTAACTGTTGATCAGTCCTGGACACCGGCTTGGAGGAATTTTAGCCCATTCCTCCGTACAGAACAGCTTCAGCTCTGGGATGTTGGTGGGTTTCCTCACATTAGCTGCTCACTTCAGGTTCTTCCACAACATTTCCATTGGATTAAGGTCAGGACTTTGACTTGGTCATTCCAAAACATGAACTTTATTCTTGTTTAACCATTTGGTAGAACGACTTGTGTGCTTAGGGTCGTTGTCTTGCTGCATGACCCACCTTCTCTTGAGATTCAGTTTATGGACAGATGTCCTGCTGACATTTCCCTTTAGAACTCTCTGATATAATTCAGAAGTCACTGTTCCATCAATGATGGCAAGCCGTCCTGGCCCAGATGCAGCAAAACAGGCCCAAACCATGATACTACCACCACCATGTTTCACAGATGGGATAAGGTTCTTATGCTGGAAGGCAGTGTTTTCTTTTCTCCCAACATAACTCTTTTCTTTTGAAAAGTTCAATTTTGGTTTCATCCGCCCACAAAACATTTTTCCAAAAGCCTTCTGGTTTGTCCACGTGATCTTTAGCAAACTGCAGAGGAGCAGCAATGTTCTTTTTCTCCTTGCAACCCTGCCATGCACACCATTGTTGTTCAGTGTTCTTTTGATGGTGGACTCATAACAATAGCCAATGTGGGTCCTTTGTGGATTATTATGATTATTATAATATTATTATTATCCTTGCTCTTGAAGTGATCTTTATTGGTTGACCACTCCTGGGGAGGGTAACTATGGTCTTGAATTTCCTCCATTTGTACACAATCTGTCTGACTATGGATTGGTGGAGTCCAAACTCTTTAGAGATGGTTTTCTAACCTTTTCCAGCCTGATGAGCATCAACAACTCTTTTTCTGATGTCCCCATATATCTCCTTTGTTCGTGCCATGATACACTTCCGCAGACTTTGATAGATCCCTGTTCCATAAATAAAACATTCAGTCATCTCATTGATTGAAAACACCTGAATCTAATTTCACCTTCAAATTAACTGCTAACCCTAGAGGTTCACATACTTTAGCCACTCACTATGTATGTAATATTGTATCATTTTCCTCAATAAATAAATGACCAAGTACTTTTAGGACTTGTGTCAACTTATGTCAGATTTATGCAGAAATAGAGAAAATTCTAAAGGGTTCACAAACTTTCAAGCACCACTGTATCCTTATCATAGGATTCCTCCATTCTATATTTCTATACCTCTTTACTCTTAATAGCATTATAGCACATGCATGGAATTTATTCTTCATCAGTTAATACATTTTTGTTATATCTCGAGGTATATTCACTGCTGAACAGAAATAGTAGTGTAACAGTAATGCTTGACAGAGCAGATCCTTGCAGTCAGGCACCTGTTGTAAAAATATGCCCACTCTCTGATGTAGCTATTTATCTATTTATCTCAAATTAGCTGATAAAAAAGTCCACTGACATGATATATATTGTTGGATAATGCATCAGAGGAAATTGCATGATTATACTCTGGTTTGTGGAGTAGTAATTATGTGAAAAGTGGTCTGTAATCTGTGGGATTTCCATAATGTTTGTGTGTGTGTGTGTGTGTGTGTGTGTGTGTGTGTGTGTGTGTGCGTGCGTGCGTGCGTGCGTGCGTGCGTGCGTGCGTGTGTGCGTGTGTGTGGACTGAGAGAGTGAGAAATACCACAGCAGGTTTTTACCCTTACTTTGTGAATGGCAGAACCTCTGGTCCATAGCAAATTCTGGGCCCATGTCACAGTTTGGAATGCTGGAGGCGAAGGTTAGTGGTGAATTAGTGGTCTGCATTCACTCCTTTTCACACACTGTTGAATAAATGCAGCTTAGTTAATATTCAGTTGTAGCTGTTGCCACACATTTTGCATGTGTTTACAGAAATAAATACATTTATCCATACCATCCTTTCATCCACATTTTGCTTTCCCATGCCCCAAATCAAATATATATCATAAGGTACTAGGAGCCAGTTAATACAACTACAAATTATTTCCATTTAATTTATTGCTCAAACATTGCTCGAACAATGGCTATTGTTTTATTAAATAAGAGGAAATGTGAAAATATTGCCAAAGCAAGAGTCAGTGTTCATTTATACTGCAGACCTCTGGACCTTACGCCCTCAGAGAACACTATATATTTATAAAGGTATGTAGACATCCTATCTAATTAGTGATCTCTGTTATTTCACATTTACTGCTGACGCGTACATAATAACGAAACAATAATTACTGGTTCTTGCATATTTCGTGTTGAAAATTCGTAGCTAGGAATCCTTTACTCTAAGTAGTAATTAATTTCTGGTCACATCAATTTTATTTAGACACCAAATTGTTGGAGTAGTGTAATTACTTCAGCACGTGACTGGTGCCTCTGGTCTATTGCCCACTATTGTCCAGGAGGTACAGGATTCAAGTTATTGCCAAGCTGCCATGGTTGGGCCCTTGATCAAGGCTCTTAACCCCCAATGGCTTAGATTGTACCTTGTAAGACTGTATCAGTAGTACGTCACTGTGTATATGAGTATCTGCTAAGTGCTGTAATCTGCTGGACTGATGCACTGGAGTAAAGGCCAGGCTAAGGAACAACCTGCAGAAACCCTATCTATCGAACATCTTCCTACCCAATGCGTGTTGACTCCAAATAAAATGGATGACATTTTATCGCGGATGACTGCAGAGAAGGATTGCTGTGCTTTGATTTAAACAAAAACCTGGCTAAACCCCATGATCCTCAATGTGACTAGCAGGCCACTCAATTCTCCACCCATACATAGGAATTTGATAAGATCAAAGGCAGCAGTCTCTGTGTTTACATTTACAATGACTGGTGTGGTGCACTAATGCCGCAGTGACTGAGACTCCTTGCTCCACAAATGAAGAATATCTGCTGCTTAGTTGTTTTTTTTTAATCTCACATGACCTAACTGTTGTTGTTATTCTGGTCATTTACACGCCACTGCAGACTAATGCTCAGCTACTTCTAGCAGACCTCTACTCTGCCATAACAACACATCCTGATGTAGCCTTCATTGTTGCAGAGCCTTCAACTCAAATCTTACTTCCAAAATTTTATCAGCACATGTACTGTCCATCTAGAGGCACAAACATACTGGTTATGTCTACACTAATATCAAGGATGCATATAGGACTCCTAGCCATGCACTCCCTTGGGTCAATCTGACCACATTTCATTCATTTTAACTTTATCATACAGACCCCTAGAAAACAAAGTCAACCCATTGATCAAGACAGTTAGGGACTGGCCTAACTGACACTTACCCTCACCTCAAAGGATGTGTGGGGGGTACTGAGTAGAGTCAATGGACAGAAATCAGCAGGCCCAGATGGCATCCCTGGATTGAATCTTGTCCAGATCAGTTGGTCGAGGTATTCACTAACATATCTCTGTATTTCAAGCTCTTGTCCCTAGGTAAATTAAATCAGCCACTATTGCCCAAGTGGCAAAAAAGACAACCATCAAAATCCCTAAAGTCTCTCTCCTGGTAGCACTCGCACCCGCTGCCATGAAGTCTTTGGTTTTATTGTTTAGTCCCACATTAAAACAATTATTATCAATTACCGGATTCTGGACTATGTGTCTAGTCATCTGCAGATGGTCAGACTTGGCAGTCACCTATCCTCAACTTCAATGGCGAACACTGGCACTCCACAGGGGTGCATCCTGAGCCCACATCTCTAATCACAGTTCACACACTACCATGTACCTGCACATGCCTGTAACACCATCAAGGAGTTTGCAGATGGCACAACAGTGATTGAACGTATCACATGTAATGATATGATGGTTTAAAAAGAAGATGAGCAGAACTTTGTGAGATGGTGCTTTGCAAACAATCTCACTCTCAACTCCAGCAAAGCCAATAAGCTCATAATCAACTTCAGGAAGTCTATGGAGAAAGAGTGGAGAGGTTGTCCAGATTTTAGTCCCTCTGTATCCACATCTCTAAGGATCTCTCATGGTCAGCCAACAGCACTTCCCTGCTAAAGAATCCACAACTTCAATCCTCAGGACACTCAAGAAAGATACGCTTTCCCAACACCTGCTAGTGACTTTCTACTGCTGTACCTTGGAGGGCATATACACATGGCATTTCACACTGCATTGTGGTGTGCTAAGCCAGCAGCACTTTGGCAGACAAGAAAGCTCTGTGGTGGGATTGCTTGTGGGATCGTTAGCTAGCGCTCATGCTTCGTGTCTGTGCTTCGTGTTTGTTTGAATCTCATCTGAAAACTTGCTTTGATAACAGTTTGACCTCAACTTTGCCACACCTCTGAAGAGCTAGAAGAGTGTCAGTTAGTATTTGGTTATACAGTTAGGGTTAAGGTTTCCCATGCTTATGTAACGACATTTCTGGCAATCTGAATCGTGTGTTTGTTAGGAGTCACGCTGACCCTGGCTTGTGACGCTGGAGGTCAGCGTTGACTCATATTGCGTGTGCATGCTCCGCGTGATGGTGCATGCGCCAGCCCTCATTTTGCATCCGGTGTCGCATCCTTGGACTTCCTTGGCCCTCACACGGCTTTTCTCACATGTGCTTGCATTGTTAGGGAAAGAGGTAGCTGGCGATTTGAAGATCGCCACCAATGGGCGGTCAGGAGGCTAGCCGGTAACTGTTAGGGCCTAGTCATAGTGTAGGGAATGCATTTTGCTAGCGCCCTCAGTTGCCGTCTTCCCCGACACTTTTGGGGAAAGTAGCGCTCTGCTACTTATTTCTCCGAGGCTGCTTATTCAGCCTTGTCCTTTTCAATTCCACGTGTCACACAGCAACACGTCTGCCCTGGGTTCTATCCTCAGCCATTGAAACTGTTTTCTTTTGTAGTTTTATTTACTTTCTTTTATTTATTTATATTTTGGTTCACTATTTCCATCTGGAACTAACTGCAATTGGGTACTTTTTACTTTTGTTTTCACGATTCGTCCGGTTTTTAATAGGGCAAACCGAAACAGTATTCCTTGTTGTTGTTGTTTTTTGCTTGTGTTAGTGCAGTTATCATGGCTGCATTTGGTTAAACAGAATGTATACTCAATCCCTGATTAGAGGAGTTTGATAAATGTTGTAAGGATAATTTCATATTGATATTGAGATGAACCTTAGCAGGGAAATCATCATATGGAAGTTACTGGAAGCAGCTGGTCAAAAACCTATATTTCTGACATGGGGTATCCACTCCCCTATGCCTGTCTCTCCTGCCTCCAACTTTGATATGTAAAGCATGGCTGCATCACTACTTGCTCAAGATCAGACCCCTCCAGTAAACATGCCTGGTCCTTATTTTGATAATAGTCACCACATTGCTTTAGTTCCAATGTTAGAGAGCATGAAGAGTAGACAGGATGAAGTTGATGCTTATTGTCTAGTTTTTGAGCCTATTGCCACTACACCTCACTGGCCTCATATGCTCTGGGCACTGTTATTAAAGTGTAGATTAACATACAGTGGGACAAAAAAGTATTTAGTCAGCCACTGATTGTGCAAGTTCTCCTACTTAGAAAGATGAGAGAGGTCTGTAATTTTCATCATAGGTACACTTCAACTTCAAATGAGAAAAAAAATCCAGGAAATCACATTGTAGGATTTTTAAATAATTTAATTGTAAATCATGGTGGAAAATAAGTATTTGGTCACCCACAAACAAGCAAAATTGCTGGCTCTCACAGACCTGTAACTTCTGTATTAATGGCACCTGTTTGACCTTGTTATCTGTTTAATAGAAACCTGTCTACAGCCTCAAACAGTCAGACTCCAAACTCAACCATGGCCAAGAACAAAGAGCTGTCGAAGGACACCAGGAAGAAAATTGTAGACCTGCAGCAGACTGGGAAGAGTGAATCTACAATAGGCAAGCAGGTTGGTGTGAATAAATCAACTGTGGGAGCAATTGTAAGACATACAAGACCATTGATAATCTCCCTCCATCTGGGGCTCCATGGAAGATCTCATCCCATGGGTCAAAATGATCATGAGAATGGTGAGCAAAAATCCCAGAACTACATGGAGGGACCTGATGAATGACCTGCAGAGAGCTGGGACCAAAGTAACAAAGTCTACCATCAGTAACACACTACGCCGAGAGGAAGTCAGATTCTGCAGTGCCAGGTGTGTCCCCCTGCTTAAGCCCAGTAACATGGTCCAGCCAGGCCCGTCTGAAGTTTGCCAGGAAGCATATAGATGATCCAGAAGAGGACGGGAGAATATCATGTGATCAGATGAAACCAAAAATAGAACTTTTTGGTAAAAACTCAATCGAATTCCGTGTTTGGAGGAAGAGGAATTTCTGAATTGCGCCATACCTACTGTGAAGCATGGGGGTGGAAACATCATGCTTTGGGCTGTTTTTCTGCAAAGGGAACAGGACGACTGATCCGTGTTAAGGGAAGAATGAACGGGGCCATGTTTCCGTGAGATTTTAAGCCAAAACCTCCTTCCATCAGTGAGAGCATTGAAGATGGAACGTGGCTGGGTCTTCCAGCATGACAAATGATCCCAAACACAACCGCTCGGGCAACGAAGGAGTAGCTCCGTAAAAAAAAGCATTTCAAGGTCCTGGAGTGGCCTAGCCAGTCTCCAGACTTCAACACCATAGAAAATTTGTGGAGGGAAGTTTGAAAAAGTCCGTGTTTGCCCAGCGACAGCCCCCAAAACAAAACCATCACTGCTTAGAGGAGATCTGCATGGAGGAATGGGCAAAAATACCAGCCACAGTGTGTGCAAACCTGGTAAAGACTTACAGGAAAACGTTTGACCTCTGTCCATTGCCAACAAGTTAAAGTTATGTTACAAAGTTATTGAGTTTAAACTTTTGTTATTGACCAAATACTTGTTTTCCACCATAATTTACAATTAAATTCTTTAAAAATCCTACAATGTGATTTTCTGGATTTTTTTTCTCATAGTTGAAGTGTACCTATGATGAAAATTACAGACCTCTCTCATCTTTCTAAGTAGGAGCACTTGCAATACTTTTTTTCCCCACTGTAGCAAGACTAAATAGAAGTTTGTTCTTCTCTCATGCTTCAGCAGAGTTGAATTATTATTTGGGTATGCCTATTGGCAGCCTTTAGGAAACACGTCTTTTGCAAACATATGTGGAAATTGCTAGAGATAAAACAGTCTTATTTGAAAAATGATGCACCTCCAGAAAAGTTGAGAATTTTGAGCAGCTTAACAAACTACTTCGGTTGGAAGCATTTATAGGGTGTCTGCGATGGAAAGCAGTCATACTTTTTAAAAAGTCATTCTTTTTTTAAGAGTATAAAATTGTTTTGGCTCAAGTGTCCTCCTTAACAAATGAGTATATGTTAACACACAAGTCCATGTTCACTTCAGTTCCATATCAGTGGGAGCCACCCTCATGATCCACTATGAAAGCTGTTTCTAATACTTCTGATTCCCATGCTCCTATTCATGAGCTTACTCCAGTGAATGTTTGTAGTGTCATGAACTTCAGTGTCATTTTTATTGTGTCCTGCCCTGCAAAGAAGTGCAAGGATGTTGTTGTGAGTCAGTGTTTTGAGTTGTTCTACTGAATGCTCACCTCTACAGCCCACTATTGAACTGGCAGTCAACCCTTTTGTCTTTACTGGGCTTGTACATATGGTGTGAGACAGCTTATTCAGATTTTGCAAGGTACTTGCTATTTCCGGACAGTGTTCTACTATTTTGGACAGTTCTTTTAGTGAACTGTCTTTTTTTTGGGTGCCAATTTGAGCTCCTTTCCTGAGGCTAGCGTAGTCAGTGATTGTGTTGGTGTTTGTGTGTGTGTGTGCGTGTGTGTGTGTGTGTGTTTGTTGGGTGGGGTGGTTATGACCTGTGCTCGGGTTGTTTGAATTATGGTATTGTTTGTCTCTTTCTGTGTGTGGGCATGAACCGGAGCATGTCAGAGGTCACTGACATCATGTGTGCTGCTTCCATGGTTTGGAGCCTGTAAATGGAAGTGTTAGTGTTCGTGCTATGTGTCCATGCTTCATGTTCATTTAATACTATTTTAAAAGTTTGTTTTAAACCTCGCTGTGATAAATGTTTTGCTACTCATTTTAAACTGTTTTTTAAGACTCATTTTGAAATAGTGGTTTCCTTTGGTGCTCAATTTTCAAATGTTGCTTTGTACACATTGCAACTTGCCGCTTATTTTTGTTTAGGCTTGCATTATTATTTATTGCACTTATATGATTCTGGTGTCAGCTGCTGGCCATTCTAACACTGATTATTTACCGTCACTTTGGATTTCTGACACTGGTAATGTATAGCTTTTGTGTGTCCTTTGGGTTCGGTGTGGTACTCTAGATTGAGGCATAACAGCCTCCAGAAACACAATTTTCCCCAGGGTCATCAATAAATCACTCTCCCAACAATCCTGGGTGAACTAGAACTCTACCGCACACTCCCTGACACACACTGGACATAATTACTCAATCTAATGCTCTATATACATCAGTGAGGGTGAGCTGATCCACTTATTGAAGGACACATGTATGTTACTATTTTAATAATCACCACACCAATACATATACATATGCAAGATATACTACTGCCTACAGCACCATTACACATCGAACTCTAATTGTACAACCATTATTGGTTGTTATCAAGTTGCTATATTTTATTATGTCATTATAGCTGGCATAATTTCAGTTTCAGCCTAGAACACACCATATGTTATGTGCTGTTTTCTATTATCTAGGAAGATCAGTAAAGGACGACTAAAACAAAACTGTTTTCTGTTATACACAAGTCTACACATTCATGTTTCTCTTTGATCCATCCCTGTCCTCACTTTTGAAATCTTTGTTAAATATGAGCTAATACCTAACCTAGGTTCCAGGTGAAGGTGTGTTATGAGCTTAAAATAGTAATAAAAGCTTTGAGCAAACGTGCCTACTGCCATCATCATGGAAAACACCAGAATTACCATTATGATGGTGCAAAACAAAAACCAAATGTGACAGAAAGGATGAGGTTTGGTAAAACTAAATCAGAGCTGTTAAAGAGCGGTTTTGTGCAGTTTCACTATAGGGACTTATACTGTGGAGTTTTACAAGTGTTTCCTTCAAATATAATCTACCAGTGAAATAGATCCTCCATCAGTTAAACGTTTTTTTGACATGCTGCAGCCAAACCTTGCTGACCAAGCCTGTGTAACTAAGAAGATGAATCTTTGCCTTGGAGGATTTGTGAGTCACAAAGGCTATAACTGCCCTCCATGTCACTGTTTGTTTTACTGGAAAAGTACAGCGCTTCTTCATTTGCCTTTCAGAGAAAGAAGCGAAGTTGTGTTTGAGCAGGTTCTGCATGATTGGTCACTGATTTCTCAAACGACTCCTGTTGATTCTTAGGTCAGTTGTTGCTATGATACAGTGGATCACAGCTGGGCCAGTGACTGGTGACACCAAGCAGACACTCACTCAGAAAGACATAATGTTGAAAAGCACACACTCAAAGACCATCTGAAAACCAGTCTGCAAAATGTTTTACAGGGTTTGGTTTATTTCGTGTTTCGGAAATACATATTAGCAGTAACGTAGAAAAGACGTAGAGGGGTGGGGTGGGGGGCTTGGTTAACGTGACTCCAGCCGACCAATCTGCGAGTCCTTTCCAGACCACAGGCTACGGATTGTTTATCGGAAACACCTTTGTTACACGGCTTATAAGGTCAGCTGTTTGAGACTCATGTCGCGAAGTATTGTCTCGGATCTGCCTGAGCGTACTGAGCAGTCTCTATTCCTCATGGTTTTCCTCAAATTCTTCCGTATTTAGCTCCTTGTTCACCCTGTTGTTTCCACGGTACTCCCTAGCGCTTCCCTGGATGTTTATCCTGTTTTTGTTTTGGTTTGTGTTAGGGTTTGTTCCAGGTTTCTCTTTTGCCTTTTTTGGATCTTTTGTTAAATAAACCTCACTTGCATGGAATCTGCATGCATCTCTCCTGTTTGTCCCGCTCGTTATAGAATATTTCACTTCAATATGCAGACGGCGGATTCCAGGACCACTGTGAGTATACAGAACAGATTTGATGGCATTCCGGAGCTCTGTCGGCAATTCGTGTCGCAGTGTTCCACTTTTTTCAGCCTCTTTTCCTCCAGCTCTGATCTTCCCCGGATGTCATTCGTGGTTTTGTGCCTCTCTGGCAGGGCACTGCAATGGGAGACTGATGTGTGGCCGTAGACTCAAGGTCGGACCGGTGACCAGTTTTCAGAGGCACTTGGGTCTGTTTTTGGCCCTCCTTCAGAGAAGGTCCAGAGGGACCCCTTAGCACCACTGTCTGTCACTAGCTTGTTGCCAGAGCCCACACTCGCTAGCCCAAAACCGGGATCCACGTTCGCTAGTTTGAAGCCGGGATCAACGCATGCTATCTCAATGCAGAGGTGAATGAAGAGGAAACCTAACCCCGGTTTCCTCTTCATTCACCTCCGCTGTGAGTCAACTGTACTACATCACCCACAATCCTCCAGGGGAGTAACGTGACTCCCGCCAACCAATCCAGGAGACCTTTCCAGACCACAGGCTCCGGATTGTTTACGGGAAACACCTGGGTTATAAGTTCAGCTGTTTGAGACTCACGTCACAGAGAATTCGGTTCTGCCCGAGCGTCTCAATTCCTCTCAATTCCGAGTGTCTCAGTCTCAATTCCTCGTGGTTTCCAGGATTCATTAACTACCCATTCACGCTGTTGTTTCTGTGGTACTCCCTAGTGTTCCCATTCTCCTTACATACCCATTCCCAGAATGTTTATCCTATTTTTGTTTTGGTTTGCATTTGGGTTTGTTCCGGGTTTCTCGTTTTACTTTTTTGGATCTTTTGTTAAATAAATCTCACTTGCACGGAATCTCTCCAGTCTCGTTACAGGTGGGACCATCTAACAGAGAAACAATGGCAACGCCTGCCTTGGGATACACTTTTGAAAGTGTTGTGTGAATTCTTGAGAGGTGATCAAGACCCCATGCTCACTTTGGCTGAGCTCAGAAGATCCTGTGTGCAGATGGGAGAAACTTTCAGAAGACCAGGCATCACTGCAGCACTCCCACCAATATAGGATTTATGGCAGAGTGGCCAGACAGAAGTCTGTCCTCAGTAAAAGACACAAAAGCCCACCTGGAGTAGGCAAAAACACACCTAAAGGACTCTCCGTTTGTGAGAAACAAGATTCTGGTCTGATGAATTTCTGATCACTGCCATAAACCCCAGAGTGGTGGAGTGATGAAGTGCTGCAGTGATGGCCAGCTCTAGGAAGATTCCTGTTCCATTTAAGAATTATGATGACCGCTGTTTTCTTGGGAACTTTCAGTACAGCAGAAGTTTTTTATAGCCTTCTCCAGATCTGTGCCTCCACACAATCCTGTATCTGAGCTCTACAGGCAGTTCTTTCCTCCTCATGGCTTGTTTTTTATTGCTCTGATATGCATAGTTAGCTGTGAGACCTTATATAGACAGAAGTGTGTCTTTCCAAATCATGTCTAATCAACTGAATTTACCACAGGTGGACTTCAATTAAGGTGTAGAAAAATTGCTCCTTTTCAATGAATTTGCAAACATTTCTAAAATTCTATTTTCATTTTCTCATGATGTGGTATTGAAAGCAGAACGATGGGGGACAAATTTCATTTTGTTACCGTATATTTTAGCACAAATCCACAACATAACAAAATGTGAAAATAAATTTAAGTGTATGAAGCCTTTCAAATGCATTGCATATTTCTCACTCAAATGACCTATTTTAAGCCAGTCATCATTATAGGTTGGGATCGTCTCCACCCAGTTTCACAAAGCTCGCTGCATTTTGGGGAAGTACAGTTAATGGTATAGCCTTACAGGGAGAGAGGTATAGCCCTTCTGCAACTGTCCTTCAATGTGCTTGAACAACTGATGTAGGTATTCTGGCAGGAGAGATGAGACATTCAGCAAATTTGCCAACACGGACTCTATTTGATGCCTGGAATCAAAACTCTGCAAAGGGCCAGGACAGTGATCTTCTTTGCTTTGGAAAACAGGTTGGATGTGCATGTAAGCTTCCATGCAAGTTCCTTTAAACTGCCTATAGTTGATTCCAATAGTGCCAAGATTACAGAACTCATATATAGACTATGTCTTTTACACTGGGTTCAATAAGGCCATGCTTTACATCAAGAAGATCTTTCCACAAGGATCCATGAGCAGATACAGAGTAGATACGCTAAAGCTGGTTTCTTGGGGCCAGGATCACACACATTCTTTTCCTGGTCCACAAGATTTTACATCACTGGTCTGTCAGTGTAGAACTGGACAGTCAGCCACTCATACATTGCAAAGAGAATTGAATGTGAACAAATAATCTGAGTCAGACTCATCGGCTTATTGTATTATTGCTTTATTTATTTAATCTTATTTATGTCATCAACTAAATTTTTTATCTCTGAGATATGTAAATCCATAAAAGAAGATGTGACAGTGCACTCAAGCAAACGTCTTTAGTGAAACTTTAGTGAAAAGAGGCCTCAAATTCATCCTCTCACTACATGCTCAGATAAATCCCCAGATTATGACCATACTAAAGCACAATGGTGAGGAATGTTGATATCTAAAAGGTTTTGTACAGACTGTATGCACTCATGTGGCATGGTAGTGTCCATTGCTCTGACAAATTATTTTCTAGGCTACTAGGCTACAGAGGGCGAAAGGCATGTTCAGATGAACGTACATACACCTCTACCTGATGGCAATTAACATTATCTTTATTTGTTTTTTTTTTAACTATTCACAGTGTCTAAGAGCTGCATTGCTAGTTATGTTGTATTTAGGTGCCAAAAAGTTTATATTACTGTGCTCTTTTGACTTACATTTACAGCATTTAGCAGACACCCTTATCCAGAGCGACTTACAATTGATACAGTCTTACAATCCAAGCAATGGTGGGTTAAGGGCCTTGCTCAAGGACCCACCAGTGGCAGCTGGCAGAGGTGGGATTTGAACCCTGGACCTTCTGGTCCATAGTCCAGACTTGATAATTTAAAATATTTAAATTTGTGTTTATTTTTTTGTCTGTCACAAGAATATGACAACAATACAAGTTGAACCTGCCACTGTTGTTTGTGTTGGTTGTATATAATAGTTAATGATTATTTTGCATACCAATGTGGGTTTTTTCATTAGGAAATTAAGACTTTAATACAATTTGTATTACCTCTGTTTTTATTGATGTTAAAACCCATATCCTGTATATATTCTTATTGAAAATATACAGTTGTAATGAACTTTGACCTAAGTGAGCCATCAGACAGATGAGAGTCAGGCCAGCTGGAAACTGCAGTGCTGTGCTCTGATTTGTGTGACTTCATTCATTCACTCCCTGCCAAAATTTTCTGTGGGTTATTGGATTCTGTCATGCATGAAGGCATGGAAAGCCTTTGTCGTGGTTTGACCAGTATGTTAGTCGATGGCTGTGCATGGCTGTTTTGTTTTTTTTGTTTTTGCTGGGTGGAGGACATGGAGTTCAATGAGAACCAACATTTAATTGAAAAAATAGGTCTTCTTGAGGATTTTTTTTTTGTATTGTGAAAGAAGGGGAAACTGAAATACATAACATTTTAATCGACTTAATCCCATATGTTTTTCTGTGTTAAATAATAACACCCATACACGTGTAATCCTTCCCAAAAGCCAGTTACTTCAGGAAATCATGCCTTGATTCCATTAATAACACTAAGTACATATCTGCTGTTTGCATGGTTAAGGGAAGCTGTCTCGTTTAGCCCATGCACTAAGGGATAATGAACAAGTGACAAATATCATTACTTGTATTTCTCATGACATTGCTATTGCTTATGGAAAGCATCTTTGTAAGGAATCAAAAAATAAATCAGAAAGACACCTCAAACCAGCTGGAGAATTGTGCCTCTTTAACTTCCCAGATAGCAAAATCATGTGATCTGGATAATGCACATGACCTTATATGAAGAGCATTCATATCTATACTATACTCACGCTCAGTTATAACAAATACTTCATATTAATGGCTTATGCAATAGATAAAGACCCCAGGATCGTTATTGCAGAATCTCAGATCGTTTCCGTGTGTCCTTTAAACATATAATTTTCACCTCAGTACTACATTAAGAGTAGTATCATATCATTAACAACCTATGACATTTATTAATTTTATACATATCTCATTTTAACTTAATTGAATTTTTACATGATGGAATATTTTTGCCCTATTTTGGATAATATTGCACCATGTAAAAAGAAACGCATTAAGAAAGTTTTAGCCCATGGTAAAACCTATTGATTATAATCATACATAGAATAGACCACAGAGAAATCAGTCAAGCCAGTAAGTAATGAAGTCAGTAATTTCATGGAAGAAGTATCTTGTCATCTGTAAAACTGTGGCTCAAAATACATTTTATTGGGAGATACCAAAAAGAGAGGAGAACATTAGAAGTACAACCCCAAATCAGACAGTATGGAAAATGCAAATTAAAAAAATATCTGCAGTGTTCCTTACATTTCCTTTGACATTTAATTTATTGCATACAGTTCGAACCCAAGATATGTCAATTTCTGGTCAAATTTATTTAATTTGTTAATAAACATCCACTCCTGCACTTCAGGCCTGCAACACATGCCAAAAAAAAGTTGGGACGGGGACAATTTAGGGCTAGTAATGAGGTAAATAAATAAATAGATAAATAAATAAATAATGGTGTGATTTTAAACTGGTAATGTCAACAGGTGATTATAATCATGATTTGGTGCAAAAGCAGTTTCCACAAAAGCCTGAGTTTTTGAGGAGAAAAGATGGACAGAGGATTTGCACTTTATCAACAAATGTGTAAGAAAATTATTGAAATGTATAAAAATGTTCCTCAAAGAAAGACTGGAAGGGATTCACATATTTCAGCTCTAACTTTATCTGATTTCTTTTGTTTTGCATTGTCTTGCTGATAAATGCACGGATGTCCCTGGAAAATATGTAGTCTTGAAGGCTGTAAAACATTGCTCTAAAATCTTAGTGTACTTTCCTGCATTAATGCTGCCATCACAGAGGTGTAAATGGCCTTTATGAAGGCCACTGATCCAACCCCATACCATGACAGAGCCTGGCTTACAGACTTGCTGATAGCAGTCTGGATGGTCCTTTTCGTCTTTGCTTCAGAGCACAAAGCATCCATTTCTTCCAAAAAGGATCTGGAACATTGATTGGTCTGACCACAATACAGGTTTCCACTGTATGATGGTCCATCCCAGATGCCTCCGAGCCCAGAGAAGCCAATGTCGCTTCTGGACGAGGTTAACATAAGGTTTCATTTTTGCACAGTAACGCTTTAAGTGGCATTTGTGAATGTAACTACTTATTGTAGTGCTTGATAAAGTAATCCTAAATCTCTTCCAGTCTTTCTTTGATGTACATTGTTTTTAAACATTTAAATAATTTTCTTAATCATTTGTTGAGAAACTGGATATCCTCTGCTCATCTTTACTTCTCAAAGACTCAGCTTTTTATGGATACTGCTTTTGTACCAAATCATGATTATATTCACCTGTTGACATTACCTGTTTAAAATCACATTATTATTTAGGTTTTTTTTACCTCATTACTAGCCGTACATTGCCCTGAAATGCCCAGGAAATGTAAGGAACACTGCATATATTTTTATTTGCATTTTCCATACTGTCCCATTCCTGATCTGGGGTTGTGTCACGTGCCCTTGGAGGAACGGAGAAGATGAGCACAGGTGCTACACAAAATAAAGGTTTTATTTAAGAGTCCAATATAACAACGATCATAAAACAAGGTCCACAAAACTAAGGTAAACACAGCCAATAGAAATGGTCGAGGAATAAACATGGTGAGCGCAGACATGAAACAAAAGACCGAAAAGGCGCTCAGGCATACCGCGAGTCAATAAACGTAGCGAGCGCGGACTTGAAACAAAAGAGCGACATGACGCTCAGGCATAGCGCGAAACTAAACATGGCAAGGCAGATCCACACACGGACCAAGAACAAGGCAGGCCATGGGGCATGACATACCCCCCCACCAAGGAGTTCGAGACAGAGTCAGGACTATTTACCAAATGGCCCCTTGGAATCTCCTTGTTCTCCGGTGGTTTCCTCTCTGGACGACGTTTGGGCGGATTCTGGCCGGTATCTGGCTGTTGGCAAGCGAGGTCATCGATGCACTGCTAGTGAGCAGAGGCTGTGTAGTGCTGCTGGCAAGCGAGGTCACCGACTTGTCGCTGGCATGCAGGGTCATCGTGAAGCTGCTGAAGACGACCAGAGTCATTGTCATGCTGCTTGTGATTGGAATCTCCGTCGTGCGGCTGTGGTACTGATGTAACCAGACCTGCTCAGGCACGAGAGTCACCACCTTGACCATCTCGGGAACAGGAGTTGCCTTCTCGGCCAACTGTGCAATGAAATTTGTGCCTGCGACCGACCCTGGAACGGAAGTCGTGCCTGCGACCATTTCTGTAATCAGAATCACCCTGTCGGACTCTTGAACGGAAGTCGCCCTTGCGACCATTTTTGCAATCAGAGTTCCCTGTCGGAGTCTGGAATGGAAGTTGCCCCAGCGACCATTTCTGGAATCAGAGTCCCTCTGTCAGACTCTGGAACAAGAGTTGCCCTAGCAACCTTCTCTGGATCCAGAGTCCCCCTGTCAGACTCAGAAAAAAGAGTTCCCCTCGCCACCGTCTCTGGACTGGGAGTTGCCATCATGGCTGACTCTGGAATGGAGATCGCCCTTGCGACCTACTCTGGGGTGAGTGTCGCCCTGGCAATCGACTCTGAAATGAGAGTCCCCCTGTCAGACTCTGAAACTGTAGTCGCCATCATAGCTGACTGGACAGGCTCTGAAACAGACATGCTCTGGACAGTCTCAGGTGCAGTCATCGTCGGGGCAGGCACTTGCATGGACGTCCTTGGGGCATACTAGGGAACTGCTGCCTTCTTGACATACTCAGGTACCGCTGTCTTCTGGACAGTTTCGGCGACAGCTGTTTTAAGAACAGGCACAGCTGTCTGCTTGACAAACTCAGGAACTGGCTCTGACTTGACAGTCTCTGGAATGGGCTCCGACCTGACAGACTGTGGCACGGGCTCTGACCTGGCAGCCTCTGTGGCTGACACCGACTTGACTGGGTCTCTGACAGGTGCCGGCTTGACAAGCTCTGTACCAGGTGACCACTGAACTGGCATGGACTTTCTTGGAACAGGTACTGGCTCAAGCTCTGATTTGACATACTCTGGATCCAACGTGCCATGGATGGTCCCTGAAGCGGTCATGTCGTGTACGGTCCCTGAAGCAGTCATGTCATTGGACGGTCTCGGGAGCTGACGTGCGGTGGATGGTCTCGGGAGCTGACATGCTCCAGACGGTCCTTGAAGCAGATGTGCACTGGATGGTCCTTGACACAGATGTGCTCTGGACGGTCCCTGATGCAGATGTGCTCTGGACGGGCTTTAGAACTGGCGTCTTTTGGGCAGTCTCGGCTCTGGCAGGGACTGGAACCTTGAAACAGCCAGTTAGCGGGGAATCCAGCAAGTGGCAGATGAGCTTAGACTCATGCATTGAGTTAGCACTAGACAGCATATTCCATGTGCCCCCTTGCTTCTCCCCAGGGGCGAGGCCAAAGTTTGCCCACAGTCCCTCAAAAAACTGTTCACAGCTCCCCAACTCTAATTGTGGCCAGTTCCTGACAGCCCATTGCAGCGCCCACGTTGCAGGCTTAGCACTATGATGGGACTACCGGCCTCCCCTTGCCATTCGGTTCACTTTGGTTTTCCCCATTTTCCCCAACTCAGCCTAATCTCCTTCTCTGCAACAAGAAGAGGAATGCTAGGTCAGCTTCCACTGCTCCAGAGGCCTCCAGAGGATATTTGGGGAGAGGATTCAGCAGGTCTTGACATGATGTTGTTACGTGGGAGTCAAGTGATGAGCAGGCGAATGCAGGGTTCTGGTTCAAAGACAGTCGTTTATTTATTAAGTTCCGCCAAGGCACAAAAATAAGGTACTAGTAGGCAACAAAGGTAATACTAGTAATGATAATAGTGAATAATAATAATAATAATAATAATAATAATAATAATAATAATAAGGGTAGTGCTGCAGATACACAAACGTGAACTAAGAGAAAAACACAGCAAACTGAAAGCAAAAGGGGGAGCAAGGGAAAGCTATCGCCGGCCATGAGGGAATGAACATGAAGCAGTGGAAGCTAACGTGAAGACCGCGGGGCAAGCGCGGGAAACTAACATTAAGGCTGCATGGCTAGCGGGAAGCCGCAGAAGCTAAGGTGAGGGGCTACCGAAGCTAGCGGGAACTGGGGAATCCAGTGGTAAGCAACTGGATAAAACGGAGAGCTAGAGAGGCTAAAGGTGAGCCTGAGGAGCTAACGGTAAGCAACTGGAGGAAGCGGAGAGCTACCGAAGTTAGCGGGAAAGCTAACACAATAACAACAGGAGCCATAAACGTAAAAAAACATAAAGTGCGGATTCAGCCGTGAATAGGGCAGCCAGATGGACGCAGCCCCACACAGGAAAGGGTGGACAAGGCCACAAACTCGGAAGTCCAGGGGCGGTGAAGCCGCAGCAAAAGTCAGTCCATCGACAAAACCTCAACAAAAGATAATCCAGGCAAATGGAGAAGAACAGAACATAAACACAGCTCGTGCAAAGCGAGCTAATGCTCCTGCAACCAACTGGGGAAAACAGAGCGTAGATAAGGACCATCCCAGCTGCGTGCGGTTAGCGATAATCCACAATCAAAAACATGAGTTTCAGGTGGGTTTGCGGACATATTGCAGCCGCAAGGGTTTGTGGGTGATGTAGTCCAAAGTGGCCACAGACAAAAAAACCAGGAGGAGCATCCTCGGGGGGATGAGGCACACACAGTTCATCCACTGGGTGAAGTGGGAGCTCTGGACGTTCTCAGGAAACACAACAGTCTGGACATCCTCTGGATGAAACGTGCTATGGACGTCCTCAGGGAACGCAGTGACATTCTGGACATCCTCAGAGAGCGGGGAGGCGCTCTGGGAGTTCTTGGGACAAAGCGGAGAGCTCTGGATGTCCCTTGGGGCCAGAGGATGGACGTTGGAGCAGAAACAAACGTTCTCCATGTGGCATGGCAAGATGAGACCTTGGAGACAGTAAGCAACTGGAGGGTTAGTAGAGCTACTGAAGTTAGCGGGAGCTAGGGAAGCCAGTGGTAAGCAACCGGATAAAACGGAGAGCTACTGAAGCTAGAAAAGTGTGCGAGGAGCTAACAGTAAGCAACCGGAGGGAGCGGAGAGTTACTGAAGCTAGCGGGAAGGCTAGAGGAGCCAGCAGTCAGCAACCAGAGAGATCAAAGAGGTACCAACGCTAGAGGTGAGCCAGAGAAGCTAACAGTAAGAAACTGGAGGAAGCGGAGAGCTACCGAAGCTAGCGGGAAGGCTAACACAATAACAACAGAAGCCGTGAACCTAAAAAACAAAGTGTGGATGCAGCCGCACACAGGGAAGGGCGGACAAGACCACAAACTCGGAAGTCCAGGGCCGGATCCTAACAGATGTGTCATTTGACAAGTCAATATACATTCATCAAACTATCAAAATAGTCACTTTTTCTGTCATACAATTTTCTGCAGGAAAATTCAACATTCAAATTATGAAAACAATAGCAACAGTTCTTGAAAGCACCTTTCCCACCATTATGAATTTGTTTGTGCTTGTAAAAGTTTCATTGTGCTTGTAAACGTGTAGTAGAATACAGCCAGTTTAAAGTAATCAAATCTATCTCAACTGTCAGATAGTAGCCAGTTACTCTGGTGTATGGTGTTGAAAGATGAATGATTGTACCTGAAAAGTTTATAATGGCTACTCTAAATGAATTGATCACTTATTCAAACCAGGTATTTTGTTAATTAAATTTAATTAATTGATTTAATTGGGAAAGGTATAATGTAGAAACAGTTAGGTTAAATTTCTATTTAATTTTTAGGGTATACTTTGACAAACGGTAAGGATTGTTGGCAGGGCACAATGATTTTCTGTATGCACTGTATGAGGAGTCGTACATGAATGATGCAATAGAATAACCAATCTCTGTAAATTAAAGGAAGGTTGATCACAGGCATGTATTATCTTTAATAAAACTAAAATAAAACTTAGTAGTCATCTTGTTGTGCCTTGTAGTTGCAACTGTTCCCAAATTACCCTTAGTAAAAAGTATATCTTTATGCTTTAATGTGTTGACAGCTGTAATCTTGTTTTAAGCCTCAAAACTGATAAAATATTGGTGAGCCACACACTAGAGGTTTTTTAGGCTTTCACACAGGAATGATTTAAGTGAAAGGTTGGGAAGGGATTATTGCAAAATTCAGTTGTAGACAGACTGGAATGCAGAGGAGGTTACAGCTGATAAATGAGAAATTGATATTCATCAATCAAATTGTCTCTAACAATACTCAGAGGTGTGAATACAGCAAAGTGATGCATTTTTGTCATAAATAGTATGATCATGTTTATTTCTAAATGCAATTATTCATTATTACCTAATGTTTAACTGCAAATGATTTAAGATTAGCCTTGATAATAGATAAGTTGTATGATCTATTAAATACTTCAGATTCATAAATAAGTTATGGAATCAATACATTATATATATATATATATATATATATATATAATTTTTGTCCTGGTGTCCTTAGACAGCTCTTTGGTCTTGAGTTTGGAGTCTGACTGTTTGAGGCTGTGGACAGGTGTCTTTTATACAGATAACGAGGTCAAACAGGTGCCATTAATACAGGTAACGAGTGGAGGACAGAAGAGCTTCCTAAAGAAGAAGTTACAGGTCTGTGAGAGCCAAAGATCTTGCTTGTTTGTGGGTGACCTAATACTTATTTTCCACCATGATTTACAATTAAATTTTTTAAAAATCCTAAAATGTTCTTTCCTGGATTTTTTGTTCTCATTTTGTCTCTCATAGTTGAAGTGTACCTATGATGAAAATTACTGACCTTTCTCATCTTTCTAAGTAGGAGAACTTACCCCACTGTAATTATCTAGCTATGTTCTTCAAGATTTGTGAAAATTGAGTAGGTGTGAATTGTACTGTCTAACAAAATGGGTGTATGGATTATTGCATGCTGGCTAACTTTCTTTTTTTTTCCTGCCACCAAGTTTTTACTTTGTTTGATTGTCTGTGAAACCTGCAAAGCCATTCGTTATGTTCTCATGCTCAACAACTTCAAGATACTCCAAGTGGATGAGCTCCAGAATGTCATACAGGATTTTCAAAAGAGTGCACTAGAGCTGTTGACGTAAAGTCATAGGAATTTGATCACAATGCCACATATCAGATGCATATTGGATCTCAGCACATTTTCATTATTTTGTTCAAAATCATATGTCTCTTAAGGAACAGGTCTACAGTTTATACATATATTTTAAAAATATTCTCTAAAGATTGGTATCGGCAGGAAAGTTTCTTCTAAAAAGAAACTAGCAAAGGGTACAGTAGAGAAAGCAAGACGCAAAATTACTCAGTTGCCTTAAAACTTGTTTTCTGAAAGGGATTTCTGTTGAGGCAGAATAGAGGTAATGCTTTCTGATTTCTGAAATGGGAAAATGGGGTCTCTTTCAGTGAGAAAACATGCTGATTACTGTATTGTTGAGGGGCTTTTGATTCCCACATAAGTGTCTAATCCCAGAGTGCCATTGCTCCCCTTTCCTCCTATTCTCCAAAGATACTGAAGAGACTTCCATTAACCAGAACAGGGGGATTTAACATCGACCTTATCAGGGACTAAATGGGGCTGTGGAACTGATGCAAATCACGAGAAATGGCTGTCAGTTCTATTTCAGAGTTGGGTGTGTAGTTTGTTGTTTCATAACAGTGTGCACTCTTTCTATAACTATTAAATATAATTATATCTACAGCTTCTTTTATTGTCATTATTATTATGTCATTAATATAGTCAATATCTACTTTGCTGGCTTGTTCACTATCCTTTCCTCTCATAGGGAATGCAACTGCAGTGAGAAATCAGTTAAAAGGAGGTGGTGGAAAGTTGAATGAGTAGGCCATTATCCCACAGTTATATTGAATGGAGTCCCAGTCAGAACAAAGGAAAGAAGTGGCCAGGTCTGAGCTGAGAGGCACTCCAGTCAATAGAGTGCCAGTCACATGCATTATTGCAGTGGTTCCCAAACTTTTTTCTGTAGCGTCCCCTTTGTTGACAAGAATATTTTTGAGCCCCCCACTCCAGCACACATGTACACGTCTTTTGCTTTTAAACTTCCCTGAAATTTATTTTACACATTGTAATTCATACAAAACTGCAACTATTTATTGAACAAAACAAAATAAAGTGACAAAGCACTGTGGATTAACTACAAATAACATGCATTATGTATCTTAAATTTTAATCAATTAATACATTTTTTGCCTTTCTGCCCCCTGCAACAGCTCAGAGAAAAGCCGTCTTAGATTCTATGCAAACACTTGTCTAATTGCAGGACAGTGATGACTGAGTTTACTAGTTATATATTTTTTAAAGTATATCATGCCACAAATTGCAAGAAGCTAACACTTTCGCTTTATTACCTTCCTAAAAAGCCATTTAAATAATTTGACTCACATATCACTCTTGGTAAACTTTGCAAACTTTTCACTTTGGTAAAATGTAAAAACACAGCGTTGAGTTGCCCATTGCAGCTGTTTGTATTGTCCATAATTCATGTTCCTGTGCCTGTGACACACCAAATGAAGAAAAAGAAACTTCCACACTTTAACTGCTTGAGTGTCAGCAAAAATCATTACTGTTTGGCAGAAACTTCACTCTATATTGGGCATTGTGATAGGATTTATGATGCTTAAAGATAAGATGTAGACCGAGGGAGAGATACTGACTGGATAGAAACAGGTAGGCAGTTCTTCCAGATATACTATTATGTTTATACTATTAGTGTAGAGGCTATTATAACTGATAAATGTTAAACTTTAAACACTAAACTGGAACAAAACTGCAGTGGTAATACTTAAGGTCTTACTGGTCTTTTAGTATGCTGGTGTGTGCCCTTCTAATAGTTTCCAGGCTGGTAGAGAACCACATCCTGTTCCTGTGGCTCTGACCCCAAACCCCTGACCTTGTCTGAGGAACCAGAGCCTCTCCCTCACCAAAGTCACCACCCAAACACTTAAATACACAGAGCCAAGTGTTCGTTTTTGCTGAAAGAGAAATATACATTCTTTACAAACAACTGGAAAATCTGACCATGTTAGAGCCATGTTAGTTTTCAAAATTATTTTGTCTATGGTTAGAAACATTTAACTGTTTTTTTTTTGCCTAATAGTACATACCAGCAAGACATCATGAAAATTAAGATGCAGTACACAGCTTTGATCTTGACAATGTATCAAAGGACTGTAGACATGTAAAACTGACAAATTTGCAATGGATTTTAAAATGTATATAAAATGTTGGGAGGTTGTAAAGGTGCTGATGTATGCTATGTGTTATTTAGGGGCCTGTTTAAAACATTTAGATTTGGCTGAATGGCTGTGCACCACCCAAACCACAGCTCTGGGAGGTTGACTTCTGGCATTGCCATGCTTTCAGAGCAGTAAAGGGCAACTATAGTGTATACATCACCAGTGTTACAATTGGTCTCTGAGAATGTCCCAACTTTTTAAAATCCCGCCAAGGGATTTCCTGACCTCAGTTCAATGGAGCTTTAACTTCAGCTTCCCCTACATGTTTTTTTAGGGCCTGTTGGCTAGGCCATTCCACTAAAATGAGTCGATAGGAATGAGTCAACATCTCCAGAAGAGACTGAACATGTTTGGCTGAGAAAAACTGCAGGGGTCTATAATGAATTTACTGAGTGAGGGAATAAGTGGGGACTGTTTCAGTATACAATCAAAGTTAATTTCACTGCAAATTGCCTTCTTATTATAAGTGGAAAAACTTTGTTGACTCCCAGCACATTACTATATGACATTATTGAGACAGGCAATATAGCTTTATGTTGGACTGGGGAAGCAATTCCACAAGTTTACCAGAATTTGTATGTAGGAGAAAACCAAATCATGTTTCAACAATTGTGGTTAAAGTAGATGAAGTATGTTAAGTGCCTTTGAACCATAAGGTAATGCTGATTTCATATGATTAATCTGTACCCCCCAAAAACAGGACTATTTAAAATTGATGGTATTTTGATTGGTGAGTGAACACTGGACAGTTTCTGAAAGAGAAACAATGATACATTAACATTGTTAAATTCATGTGTGTATGCTTGTGTTGGTTGTTCTCATGCAGGCAGAAGGAATAAGGGATTGACTGAGGTTGGCTTTGGATGTGTTTTTCTTTCACATCTGTCTTTCTCAAAGTGACTGATTTGGTAGATCACTAACTCTCAGTACCGCAGCCTTGAGCTTTGGCTGTACATTGCGTGAGATTCAAATGTCATTTACTTGTCCTTGACAGGGGTCATAATTATAGCATTAATTAGGACAAAAAACCAAGGCACACACAATAAACATATGACCACAAAGGCCACAGCTACCTCCAATACATGCCTAGGAACCAGCCAAAGTAAGTAAATACAATAATATATTCAAGATTTGTTTTCGTCTACTGTAAAGTGTGCCTCTATGAATGGGCTTAAGTAAAATATATTATTCAACAGATAGAACCATATGTCATTTAATTGGAGCGATCATGTTCCACCCAGCAAGCTGCGAACCTTTCTCTGCAGATGTGCAGTCTGGCATTACAATTTCTCAAATATTTTTTGTTTAAAAAATGATTCTTAGGTGTCTTATGTATAAGGATGTGAATGTATGTGTATTCATGTGTCGTACACGTTTGGGATTTATTTGGTTTAGGGTGATTCTTGAGAACCAGGACAAAAAGTGCATAAACTAAATAAAATATTATTTTCTTTATTAAACTATGTCCCTATGTGTAAAGCAAATTCTAAAATATGAGCCACAAAAATGTATATAATTTATTTTTAATATACTTATATTTTGGCCCATAACAGTAGTTCTTCATCTGTTTCTAATGATGCATAAATTCATCTAATTACCTTGAAAGGCTATTTAGACATTAAGCAATTTGTGTAGATAAACCACTTTTTCAGTTACTTATTATCAAGTGCTATACTATTTATGTCAATATTAATCAACACCTGAACTTTAGAAATGCAATTCATTTTTAAATATAAAAGTCAATCTGACAATACTGGCAAACTTAGAAGACACCATAAAATAGATCATATGTCCGCAAAAGCTTTCCAATTGTATAATATTGTAAGTCTTAAAGAAAACTTAACTAAACCAGAAAGTATATTTTTCTTAAATTCCCATGGATAGCTTACTACAGGAACACCTTACAACAGACTCCCTATTCTGATGCAATATGTCAGATATTAAGTAAGCAAGTCACTTTCAATTATAGTTAGATTATAATGTTAAGTTACTCTAACTACAATTCATTTTACAAATGATATGCTGTGTCTAATTTCAAAGGTATACATCACATTAGACGGAAAGTGGCACTGTGAAAGTATTAGCCTAAATAAATTATTTGTAAACTAATATGACAATGGTAACACTTACTGTACAATTATGTTGTTAAAGGAGGTTTAAAGCAAAGTTGGAAATCCTCATACAGTCTAACACCTTTTTTCAAATGATTAGAAACACAGTATTGTTGGGAATTTGAGCAACTTTTTGAACTTTTGGAGAATGGAGAATACAGACCAAGGATCTGAGGCACTCCTCAATGCATAATCTCTCCAGATGCTTCAGGGTTTTACCCAGTAGGTTTTCTATGGGGTTTAGGTCAGAGGACTAGGATTACCATGTCAGAAGCTTGATTTTGTGGTCATTTAACCATTTTTGTGTGGATTTGGACATATGTTTTGGATCATTGTCTTGCTGGAAGATCCAACCACAGCCCAGTTGTAACATCTTGGCAGAAGCAGACGAGTGTATAATCTTTTGGTACTTAATAGTGTCCATTATGCCTTGAATTCAGACCTGGTTCCCAGGGTCTTTGAAGGAAAAACTGCCCCATAACAGTACAGATCTTCCACCCTACTTAACCGAGAGGATTGGGTTCTTTTCTGTGTAACTGTCCTTATTCCGCCAAACCCACATTGAGAGATATTTGCCAGTAGGCTCTGTTTTTGTCTCATTTGACCATAGAATCCAATTCCAATATTCAAAGTCCCAGTAGCATCACAGGAACTTTAGGCACATGCTTGTGGTTAGATGAAAAGAAAGCTTTTCTCATGCCACCCGTTCTAAACAGTTTGCTGGCATGGATGTAAACTTTGAGACTTGACCAAACAATGCTACCACCTTCTGCATACCTCCAACCATGATCCCTGAAATAAGAATGGTCTCTCTAACCTTTGTGCAAGAGACAAAAAAAATTACTTGTGCGCTCTTCCAGGCAGGTTCATTACAGTTGTTTTAAATATCTTAATTATTGCTGTGTTGATATGGCTGTTGTCTGGCATTTTTTGACCACAGAATGAATAATGAAGACCAACACACTTCTCCTCTGTGTCTTACTTCCCAAATATTTACGTTTTGATCATAATAATTTGTAGGAACACCAATAATATTTTCATATTTTGGGGGTTTGGTCTTCTTAGAACAACACAAAGACTTTTTTATAATAAAATTTGTGCCATTTTTACTAGATACTGATTGATAGATCCTGAGAAACAGGGAATGTTTTTCAATAACATTTCAGCTAATTTACAGCTAATTTATATTTAATTTATTGATATAGTATTACAAAAAATTAATGTGGGTGGCATGGTGGTGCAGCGGTTAGCACTGTCACCTCACAACTCCGAGATCCCGGGTTCGACCCCGACCCCGGGCTCCGCCTGTGTGGAGTTTGCTTGTTCTCCCCATGGTCATGTGGGTTTTCTCCGGGTACTCTGGTGTCCTCCAAAGACATGTGTGTTAGGTTAATTGGTGTTTCCAAAGTGCCCCTTAGTGTGTGTGTGTGTGTTTTGCCCTACGATGGATTGGCACCCTGTATAGGGTTGTTCCTGCCTTGTGGCCTGTGTCGCCGGCTAGGCACCGGCTCTCCCGCGACCCTGACTAGGATAAGACAATGAATGAATGATTAAAGACATGTCTTATTGGTACAGTATTCCTTAAGTTACCACCCTTTTTCTAAATTCAGTATCATTCAATTGGTGTGTTTAGAAACTGAATTTATACAGCAGTAGAAACTGGTAGTTTTTTTGACCTGTTGCATTGACAATAGGTCCTTCAGTTAAGGACTAAGCCTTACAAATATTTGCATCTTTGTTGAAGTGGGTAAACAATAGAAGCTAAGCATGAAAAGTTTCCCAAGGCAGGGCAGCAGGGTGAGGTTACTTTTGAAAATAGAAATTTTGGGAATCACAGGGACCAAGACGTTTTATTTTATTTTATTTTATTACTGTATAGCAGGCATCACACTATCACAGCAGGTTTCCTTTAATTACTAGTGATAGCTGGGTGATGGGTGAACCTCATGATTCAAACTACATTCACTTTAAAGCATAGTGAGGGGCCATGACAAACAGAGTAAGCTCAACATTAGGAGTGTATAATTCATACCCTCAGTCCTATGAAATAGCACAATCCACTGACCTATGCACCATTGTTCAACATACCCTCAAACCACAACCTTAAGGATGATTATCACTGGAATGCTCAGGAGAACATTCCTTCATGGGGCCTATTGACCGAGACCAATGCTGGTCTAAAGGGACAATCTGAGCAGTTAATCGGTTCATAGAGACAGGGTGGGAGAATACCTGTCATGATGTGTTAGCAGGGTAGGAACAAACAATGGAAAATGCAACAGACCCATAGGAAGTTTACTCAAGAACAGTAAGAGTACCATTAAAGAGTAGGCCAATTATGTCAATACACAAATACATGGAATTGCAATCAAATAAAAAAAATGTAATTTATGAAAGGCCTAATCCTAAAATAACTGTAAAGTCTAACATTTTGGCAAGGTATTAATATTAGTCTGCTATGATCTGGTGCCTTTTTTATGGGCAGGTGCATCTCTGTCTAAATCCATTGAGTTTTGGGATAGATGTAGACGCTACCCCAAGACCCTGACCAGTCTAAGCGGAACTAAACATGAAACAGGATAAATATTAGTTCAACATAAGTACACCTCACAGAACAATACAGCTTTACATTTTCCACCAATACTTTGCCAGAAAAGTTGTCTAATAGGATGCCAGTGAATTAAATCAGTGCAGAATATGGAGGATGAAAGGTGACAAATCAATAATATTTAATTATTATTATTATTATTATTATTATTATTATTATTAAATGTAAGTTTGTGGTATTGTTTTTTCACAGAGTTCATTTATAAAGAATTTCTTGTCTGTTCATGATTATAAATCCTAAAAAAGAGACCTCATTTGTGGTATCTTTAATTGAATTAAGATCAGTATAACTACAATAATACACCCATCATCTTTGAATAATGATAGAAAGATGTTTTGTTAGTGAAACGATTCAATGGAATAAATTATAAAATACAAAAACAATGACCCAACAAAATTAATTAAATACAAGGACATTTTGACAGAAAAAGTGGTTGATATAAACATGTCAGAGAGAAAATATTTTCAAAAAACATTATTTATTTAATTTTCATTATACTGTATGTACCTTGTAGTAGACATCAAGTTTTATTTTATGTGACTTATAAAATTAAGATAAATGTGCGGTAGATTTCTTATTTTTTGTTAATTTGTTAAGTGCTTTTATGGGTGTGTGTGGGAGTGGGGGTGTCATAATTTGTAACACCTAATGGAAGAAGAGGTAATGAATCATAAATGTTACATGAGGAATCAGTCCTTTTTTCGGAAACATAGAAACATGTTTACAGTTTTTTGTCTTGTCCGGTTCTGTCATTGAATATGCAGGATATCAACTAAAAGTGATGTTTTCTGTGGATAAAACTTACTTTAAAGAACTATACTATAGTTAATAGTCTTATTAAAAACAACCAAAACATTGAAAAAAGGCACAGTCCCCACTTCTGCATAATGATGTTCTCTTATCTCCTTTGTTGCCAAATAATGCAGTATTTGAAATCGCAGCCATTTTGAAAAGACTCATCTTGGAGCTTTTTTTGCTACACCCCCAATAATGTGAAATGACTACAAAGCCCAGGATGCCCTCTTAACAGTGCTGTAGGGCTCACATTGTAGGATGTATGGTTTTTAAAATAGAGATTTTAGAAGCATGTTCTTCACAAAGAACAAAAATGAACTGCTGGGAAGAGATTACATTTCTTCAGACCAATGTTTTATTCATGTACAATAGAGGGTGTAGCACCAGTCCCCAACAGCAACATGGTGACACAGGACTAGTGAGTAATTCTGTTGCACTGGTTTTGTTGTCCTTGGTATACCAGGATTCTGAACCACAAGGAGACAAAAGAGAAACAGATGGCTGTTGTGGTGGCATGTTCCATAAGAATCTGAGATATGAGTTTCATGAGTGAAAAGAGAGACAAAGAATGAAATTGTGCTGTGAATGCCCTGTGCATTCTATGTTGTGCAGCCAACTCTTAGAGGCCTACCAAGACCAGTGCACATGGGACTTCCATAAGATATCTGGCACACATCTGCATTTTAATGATCATTACTTTTCTTCCCCCAGTTTGTTATACTTTCCTCTGTACAGTTTTGGCACAAACTCTGTGTTTGGGGGGGGGGGGGGTGTTGGCGGTGGCCACATATGCTGTGGTGGTTCTCCATTTGAAGAAGTCAAAGCTCATGGTGCATGCTGGCTTGTCACCAGTTTGAGACTTCACTTCCCAGAGTGCTCTAGGGCTTATCAGCCACAGATTGTTTACATCTGCTGGACACCCCTTTTAAACATGCAGAACACCGGCACGTGTCTTTTTTAAGGCGTTATTGGCATTATTGGTCATTGGTAATTGTTTGTCCCTGTGTTTGATAGAACATAGCTAAAAAGAAAGAAAATTGTAATAAGTGACATTGGTTCCACTGAAGTAAGAAAATTGTATAGAGGAAGTTAAGAAACAAAGAAATGATAGTGAAACTGCTCTGAAGAGAGAAAAAAACAGTTCAGAAAAGTAACTGGGGATGGGATATCTATGAGAAATATGAAGGAATTTGGAAGGCAAAAAGGAAAAAGAAAGAGAAAAGCAATAATTAAGTTCAATTAAACATTAAGGAAATTCCAAGCCACAGAAAGGGAATTATTACTGTGAGTATCAGGGATCAGAAGCAATGTCAGTCTATGTGCATTGTCGATTTGTTTATTTCCTAATCCTAAATGGAAAAGCTGTAAAGTTATGTTTGAAATTACCATTTTATATGCCGCCATTTACCTGGCTCCTCCATATAGGTGTGCATGCTCTGGTTGTCATTTGTGCCACCCAGTGGCACAGTGGAAGAGCACACTATGGTAATTTGGGGCCTTAATCTGACTAGAGTCAACCCCTAGCAATCCCCATGGATCGAAACCAGTGTCCCTCTGCAGCTAGGAATAAAGCAGCAGCTGGGGAGCTTTGTCCTTAAAGTAAATGTCTCTGACCAGCCTACAGCCTACCTGGCAGAGGTGCTAAGTGCTGTGCAGATGCCCAGTTGTGTCAGGCTGACCTGGAGCCCCTGGTGCCAGCTAGGGACTCGGACATGCCTCGATGACTGGCTGCTGGAAAGTTCAAGCCCATCACAGGTCAACCAGGGCCCCAAGACCCATGTCAGCCTGTGTTTCCCAGTTGTCCGAGTCCCGCATTGAACCTCAAAACTCCCTACTAAATGATGGTGCCAGACATCCTCGACTCCATCCTGATCCGCCATTGTCCCTGAGCCTCCCCTTGCCCTCGTCCAAAGCTGGACCAGCCTGTTGATAGTATGTTGCTTGCATTAAGGGTAACCATTTTGGGCACACCTCTGATTCTTCTGCCTATGGGTGAGTCACCATAACGAATCTTGGTTCTCGAGAGTGCGGAGGAGTGGCAGTGGTGCAGCAGTAGCCAGAGGAGAAAAAGGTGCCTGAAACAGGATGCCAGACCCTCCAAGGAGATGAATGTTAAAAGGAAAACAACTAAGGATGCTTTTTCTGTCTGCTTGGGTCCTGCACCTAGGTTTGGGTTCATGGAAGTGGGCATTATGATACTTGTTAATATCACCTATCAACTGAGCCCCCCACACCTATGTGCTGTGGTTCCTCTGCATATCCTGTGTTAAAACATGCCTCACGGGTGCTCCACCTGTGGTAGAGGTTAAGGTACTGGACTATGGACCAGAAGGTCCAGAGTTCAAATCTCACCTCTGCCAAGCTGCCATGGTTGGGTCCTTGAGCAAAACCCTTAACCCACAATTGCTTGGACTGCAAGACTGCATCAACTGTAAATCGCTCTGGACAAGGGCGTCCACTAAATGACATAAATGTGAAATGTAAACACAAACTGTTCACCAACCCTCCACCCCATTCATAACTGGTGACTATAATCACCTGTCAACTGGACCTCGGTTGCTTATGTGGTTCAGACACCACCTTGTGGATGCCTTGGGAAATTCAGAAATCGCTCATCGAGAAGAGCATTATGTTGGGGGGGTGCATGGTGATGGTGCCACAACTAGGGGGTGGTGCTGGTTCTCCAACTGAAGAAGCCAAATCTGGTTTGTCTGGTTTGTCAGACTACACTTCCCACTTCAATCAGTCACAAATTATTTACACCCGCTGGACACTATTTAAGCATGCCAAATGCTGCCAACTGTGGCAGTGTCTTGTTTAAGGAAGTTATCATAGATAGTCTGTTAATTTTACTTACCACATAGAATCATTTTGTAGTTCTACAATCACAGAATGTAATACATCTGTTTCTCTACATACTTTGTTAGGAGATTTACTCTGTTCTCAAATAGTCAGAACAGAGTAAATCTCAGACACAGAATGGATCAGACACAGCAGTGCTGCTGGAGTTTTTAAATATCATGTCACTCCTGGATTGACAATAGTCTACCAACCAAAAATGACCAGACACCAGCATCCTATAGGCAGCGTCCTCTGACTAACACAATCTGTGCAACAACATATGAGCTACGGTCTCTGACTTTACATCTACAAGGTGGAGCAATATAGTAGATGTGTCTAATAGAATGCTGTCATGAGACAAGCAAGGAGACGTGCGCAGACGAACCATAGTATAACTAAGGATATTTATTAAATTAAGACAGCCAAAACAAAACAAGAACATAAACGCATGCTTACCGCCAAACCCGAAGAGCCAGTACAACTCAAAACGCTAGACCACAACGTGCGTAAGCAATGGAGCAATATCCATAAGCCTGAAGGCGATGATGATCGCCAGAGCGAGAGTTCTCGAACATACAACAAAACCAGAAGCCTGAAAGCCAAATAGAGCAAACATAGCCAAAGCAGAAAATGAGCAGGCCTCACTGAAGCAAACGGCCTCTGAGCTTGTCAGGATCCGTGCCCTGCCCCCGTTCTGCATTTTGCTTTTGCAACAAATGTCTGTGGTGTCGGGATCGGCGCAACTGGCTCAAACACTGCGGGCTCAGCTATGGAGCTATTGTGCTCAGGTACAGGGCTAGTTGACGCTAATGGCTTGGGTACGGAGTTAACATGCTCAAGTACGGAGCTAGTCGACACTAACAGTTTAGGAAAAGAGCTAGTCGACACTAGCAGTTCAGATATGGAGCTAAAGTGCTCAGGTATGGAGCTAGCCGACACTAATGGATCAGATACGGAGCTAACATGCTCAAGTATGGAGCTAGTCGATGCTAAGGGCTCAGTTAAGGAGCTAACATGCTCAACTACGGAGCTAGTCGATGCTAATGGCTCGGGTAAGGAGCTAACATGCTCAAATACTGGACCACTCAACACTAACGGCTCAGGAACTGAGCTACAGGGCGGTAACTGCTCATGAAGGGAGCGTGCTCAGATACGGGGTTAGCGTTCTCAAATACTGGGCTACAGGGCGCTAACTGCTCATCTAGGGAGCTAACAGGCACGGCATGCTCAGATACAGGGTTAGCGTTCTCAAATACTGGGCTACAGGGTGCTAACTGCTCATCTAGGGAGCTAACAGGCACGGCATGCTCAGATACAGGGTTAGTGAGCTCAAATACGAAGCTAACATGCTCAAATACTGGGCTACAGGGTGCTGGCTTGTACATAGCCAGCCCCTTCCAACTGCTGGTGAACTGGGGGTCCAGCAATTTACAGCCAAAACCTGGTAACCGAACGTAAGGAGCACCAAAACCAGATTCCAGGTTCTCAAAAAACTCCCTAACGGTTCCAGCTTTAAGAAGCGGCCAAAGCTCGGTGGCCCAGAGCAGAGCCCTACCCGAAAGGCATGAAAAAAGAAACAGTATAGGAGCATAATCAGAAGGAAAGAAAAATTCCTCGAAATACCGGGTACATTGTTCTTTAAAAAGCCGAACAAAAAACGGAACACCATTAAACTGATCGGCCAAATGTGGAAAGGCTAGAGAACCTGCTGTCTCCATACGTAGGCGGGTTATTCTGTCACGAGATGGTACGTAAGACAAGCAAGGAGACGTGCGCAGGCGAACCATAGTATAATTAAGGACATTTATTAATATCCTTACAAGTGACAAGTGCACTATGAATAAATGCAATGTTTAAAAACTCCAGCAGCATTACTATGTCTGATGCACTCATATATATATATAGTTTGTTCCTCTTTGGGACCTCAGTGGTCGAAACTGGCACTACGCCCAGGTCATAAAAATTGCAGCCATCTGAGTGTAATTGTAATTAATTGTCTATGTAGTGCATTTTTTTTATTGGAAGCTAAGCTAAAGGTGAAATTTCTCACACACCACTGGATTTAAATTGCATTAGTGAACATTAAATAATGATTTATAATTAATAGGTTAATGCAAGTTGAATTACAGTAATAAACAAAAAGATCAAACGGTAGGTTTATCTCAGGTTCAATCTTGACTCATTCTCAATCTCAGTTTCATTTGTGAGATATTGAAAGTTTCTGTGGCCTGTATACACCTCAAATGGATGTTTAGCTATCTCCAGCCAGTGGCGCCATTCCTCATGTGGCAACTTGATGGTCAGCAGTTCCCGATCTACGACTTCATACTTGAGATGAGAAACTTGCCTCACGTACAGTGGTGCTTGAAAGTTTGTGATCCCTTTAGAATTTTCTATATTTCTGCAAAAATATGACATAAAACATCATCAGGTTTTCACACAAGTCAAGAGAACCCAGTTAAACAAATGAGACAAAAATATTATACTTCGTCATTTATGTATTGAGGAAAATGATCCAATATTACATATTAGTGAGTGGCAAAAGTATGTGAACCTCTAGGATTAGCAGTTAATTTGAAGGTGAAATTAGAGTCAGGTGTTTTCAATCAATGGGATGACAATCAGGTGTGAGTGGGCACCCTGTTTTATTTAAAGAACAGGGATCTATCAAAGTCTGCTCTTCACAACACCTGTTTGTGGAAGTGTATCATGGCACGAACAAAGGAGATTTCTGAGGAGCTCAGAAAAAGAGTTGTTGATGCTCATCAGGCTAGAAAAGGTCACAAAACCATCTCTAAGGAGTTTGGACTCCACCAATCCACAGTCAGACAGATTGTGTACAAATGGAGGAAATTCAAGACCATTGTTAACCCCCCCTCCCCAGGAGTGGGCCGACAAACAAAGATCACTCCAAAGGCGTGGTAATAGTTGGTGAGGTCACTACAAAGGACCCCAGGGTAACTTCTAAGCAACTGAAGGCCGCTTTCACATTTGGCTAATGTTAATGTTCATGAGTCCACCATTCAGAAGACCTGAAACACTGAACAACAATGGTGTGCCTGGCAGGGTTGCAAGGAGAAGCCCACTGCTCTCCAAAAAGAAACATTGCTGCTCATCTGCAGTTTGCTAAAGATCATGTGAACAAGCCAGAAAGGCTATTGGAAGAATTTTTGGATAGATAGACCAAAGTAGAACTTTTTGGTTTAAAAGAAAAGCGTTATGTTTGGAGAAAGGAAAACACTGCCATTCCAGCATAAGAACCTTATCCCATCTGTGATACATGGTGGTGGTAGTACATATATGGTTTTGGGCCTGTTTTTTGCTGCATCTGGGGCAGGACGGCTTGCCATCATTGATGGAACAAATGAATTTCTGAATTATATCAGAGAGTTCTAAAGGAAAATGTCAGGACATCTGTCCATGAACTGAATCTCAAGAGAAGGTGGGTCATGCAGCAAGACAACGACCCTAAGCACACAAGTCGTTCTACCAAAGAATGGTTAAAGAAGAATAAAGTTCATGTTTTGGAATGACCAAGTCAAAGTCCTGACCTTAATCCAATCGAAATGTTGTGGAAGGACCTGAAGTGAGCAGCTAATGTGAGGAAACCCACCAACATCCCAGAGCTGAAGCTGTTCTGTACGAAAGAATGGGCGAAAATTCCTTCAAGCAGGACTGATCAACAGTTACAGGAAACGTTTAGCTGCAGTTATTGCTGCACAGGGGGTCACAGCAGATACTGAAAGCAAAGGTTTACATGCTCACTCACTAATATGTAATATTGGATCATTTTCCAAATATAAATAAATGACCAAGTATAATATTTTTGTCTCATTTGTTTAACAGGGTTCTCTTTATCTACTTTTAGGACTTGTGTGAAAATCTGATGAGGTCATATTTATGCATAAATATAGAAAATTTTAAAGGGTTCACAAACTTTCAAGCACCACTGTAAGACATTATCAAAAGCCTGGACTACATTCCAGGGGACACTAGAAAGTCAGAACGCCATGACTAGATAATCATAATATCCACTGTTATGAATGAAGGCTGTCTTCCATGGACATTAATTGCTGCAGAGTCACAGGGACAATGTTAATTAAGTGAATGTATTAAGACATTTAAGACCCCTATAATCAATTCATGTTCACTGATTGGAATCGTGTTTTTGAACAAAATTATTATTATTAGAATTATTAGTAGTAGCAGTAGTAGTGGAATGAGCTTTATCAAAGACATGTTGCCTCCAAACACAAAGTGGTTCTGTTTTCACTCAGGATGTGTAATGAAGTGAAAAAACAGGTAAAGACTCTTAAAATTCTGCTCATTCATTTTATAGATAGATGTGCACAATCAGTTTATTCCTTACTTGCAACTTTGATATGAAAAAAAAATCATACTATTTCAAAGTTTTATATTCCTGTATTTGATCTAGCCATTCTAACAGAAGTTAACAGAAGTTATTGCATACCATCAAGCTTAAATGTCCTACAAAATGTTTACCCTCATTTGAGAACATTTTATATATGTCTTTCCATGTTGGCAACATATTGTATGCTGTGAGAGCCAAACAAAGATGTGTAATATGCTAATATTTTCCAAATGTCCAGGGATGTTTAACTTTGGGTATCAGGTTTTGTGGTCGCAGCTGTGCTGCACATTCAGAGCATGGCATTTCAGCAGGCAGTTTCAACTTCAGCTTGACATCAGACAGTATGTGTGATCATTTTGATTAATCTGACCAACAATTATTTAAGCCTATCCCTATTCATACACAAAGGAAGCAGATTGAAGTGTGAGCCCTTTTTAACTATACATGTAGGTTAAACAACACTACAGTTTTGGTAGGTAAAAGGTTGAAACCCTGTTTGACAACTAATTGGAGTACTGCTGGGGCGCTACTGTGTTGCTCAAGGTCACCCGACTACCCAAGCAAAAATATCGAATCATCACTCTTTTAGGGTGATCAAACAGTTTGTTTTACATTATAGCAAATAAAGAAATCACAGCTATGGCACCAAACAATTGACTAATAGCTGAACATTCTGGCTTTGTGAAGCATACCTCAGACAAATTAAGTTTTTTTTATTAATGGTTTATTTTAATGGTAGGTCAAATACAGGAAAATTATAAAACAAACATAAGTATACAAGATGCAAATTAGCCTGCAGTTAAAAGGGAGTGCTCACAGACCTTAAAGAGCTGTTGGGTTTGGCTAATTGAAAGAAAACATGTCTTTACTTGTTTTTCCCAGTCAGCTGTGTCTAAAATTACAAGTGTAAACAAAAAAAGAAAGCATATGGGTAGACCATGTCAAGGTACCAGAATAGAAAACTCAAAGCAACATGCCTTGAAATGAACAACAAAACAATTAAAACAAACTGGTGGAAATAGAAGACAATGTTTGTGATGGAAATATAGAACTCAGCTAAATTAAATGGGATTTACACATAAAACACATACAAAGAATAAAACAAGGTTGCAATGGGCTAAAGAGTAGCCATAATGCTGTACGGATGATTAGAGGAAAGTGATATTTAGAGAACAACCACAAATCTTCATTGGCCAAGGAGATGATGCTGGAACTCTTGACTGTTAATGAAACATAAATATGACTGTCTGAAGACAACAATCAAATTCCCTCTCTCATTTTTGATATGGTTGCTTGTCAGATAAAGGATCAAGGGAGATTATCTCAAGAGTCAATACACAGATGTGCATTGGACAATTTTCTCATTCCATAGAAAGTCATTTTTCAGGATGATAATGGAATGATTTTGGTAACTCTAGATCAGTCCTCAGCATGGTGGAATTTTTGCCAAGAACAGTTTTAACTCAAATGTTAGTGATATTCTGACATGAACTGCTTTCTCCAGGCCCTTCTATCCAAAACTATATTGGATGAAGATCAGAACTTTCACTTGGCCTTTCCATTACATTACTCTTTTACAACCATTTCGTGGTAGAATGACCTGTGGGCTTAGAGCTGTTGTCTTGCATGAGCAACATTCTCCTGAGATTCAGTTTATAGACAAATGTCCTGTCATTTTCTTGACATAATTCAGAATTCAATATTCTGTCAATGATGACAAGCCGCCATGGCCCAGATGCAGCAAAACAGGCACAAACCATAATATTACCACCATCATGTTTCACATAAGGGTTACGGTTCTTGTATTGGAATGCAACATTTTCCTTTCCCCAGACATAGCACTTCTCATTTAAACAACAAGTTCTATGTTGGTCTCATCCATCCACATTTTTTCCCAGTAGATTCTAGCCTGTCCATGTGGTCTTCAGCAAACTGCAGATTTGTAGCAATGTTCCCTTTGACAGGAGTGGCTTTCTCCTAGCAACCATACCATTCACACCATTGCTGTTCAGAGTTCTCCTGATGGTAGACTCATGAACATTAACACTAGCCCATGTGACAGATGGGCCTGCATTACCTGCCTGTATAAAAATAGTATACTACATGTGACAAACAACAAATATCTGTGGCCTTTAACACAATAGATCTAGTTATTGAATATTTCTATTAATTTTAGCTAATTTATTTTTAAAATCTCACGCCATCAACTATCTTTACCATCTACCTACATGGGAAGAGTAAGACAAGTAAAACAAGTATAGATTGCAATGTTTGTCAGGTGGCACTGTTTCACTTTTTAGGTTTTTCAAAAAAAAGCTCCAAGACCTGCTCATATGGGAACGCCACTGTTTTTGGCCTAATTATTGATATTTGCAGATACGCAGCCAGGATCTCTCCTTTCGGTTTTGACCTGAACATCACATGAAAAGCATACACTTGAATTTAAAGTAACTATACAGAAGGTATATGCTAAATATAAATCCAAAAATGAAAAATTTCTCTCACATTTTACACTACAGATGAGGATGACCAGCCCACCTGCAGCTAGAGGCAGAGGTTTGAATATATTTAGAATCAGATTCACACTTTATTTGCCAAGCAAGTTGTTTATACAGGGAAGTTGTTTCCAATATACAGACACTCATAATAGAATATTAATTATATACAACACAACCTCTACTATGGTGCAGCGCATCGGCAAAAGTAGAATATGGATCCAACATCAGTATGCTACATGTGCAGTAGGCTACATGTACAACAAAGCAGAAACTGGAGAAGACTAATTAGTGCAGTGTAAACAAACAACGTATGTACTGTTAATTTTCGTGATTGTGGTGGCCTGTTGGAAAAAAAAAAACTTTTCTGTAGTCTGGTTGTTTTTCTCCTTCGCTATGCTGAAGCACCTACCTGAATGCAGTATCTGAAACAAGTGGTGACCTGAGTGAGAGGGGATTCCAGAAAAGTTTCTGTGTGGTATCTGGTTCTGGCTGTGTTCAGATAGAGTGGGAAACAGGAATAACAGTGGTCTGTTCTGCAGACCAGATGATGTACTGTAAGTTGTGAGTGTTGTGCATAATAGCAGAGCTGTACCAGACTGTAGGTGAGTTGATGATTTCAAACTCTATTACTGCTTTGTAAAACTGTTCCAGCTGCACCTGTGGCAGTTCAAACCTCTTTAACTGTTGCAGGAAGTACATGCTCTGCTGGGCTCTTCCATCACTGGGCTTGATGTTTCTATCCCACCTCAGTTCCTTTGTGATAGTGGTCCACAGGGACTTGTAGGCCTCCACAACCATCACAAGTTTTGTCCAGGAGCATTGTCAAGTTTAGAGTATGTTCAGCTCTAAATTGGTATCATTGTGATCAATATCATGGTTATAATCAGATTCACCACTTGGATCTTGTATAAGACCAATGATAGTGGTGTCATCTGCAAACTTCTGGGCTTTGATAGATGGGTCAGTTGGGGTGCAATCTCCTGTTCCACCACATGCCAAAGTGCTCCATTGGATAGATATCTGGTGACTGTGGAGGCCATTTGTGTACAGTGAATTTATTGTCATGTTTAAGAAGCCAGTTTGAGATGATTTGCACTTTGTGACATGCCGCATTATCCTGCTGGTAGTAGCCATCAGAAGATGAACACACTGTGGTCATAATGGGATGAACATGGTTAGCAACAATACTCAGGTAGGCTGTGGTGTTTAAACAATGGTCAGTTGTTGTTAAGGGGCCCAAATGTGGCACGGAAATATTTTCCCCACCATTACACCACCAGCAGCAGCCTGAACTGTTATATAATTCCATGCTTTCATGTTGTTTCCACCCAATTCTGATCCTACCATCTGAATGTTGCAGCAGAATTCAAAACTCATAAGGTCATCAGGGACATGTTTTCCAATCTTCTATTGTCCAAATTTGGTGAGCCCATGAAAACTGTAGTCTCAGTTGCCTATTCTTAGCTGACAGGAGTGACACCTAGTATAATCATATGTTGCTGTAGCCCATCTGCCTCAAGGTTTGATGTTTTGTGCAGTCAGTGATGCACTTCTGAATACCTTGGTTGTTGAGTGGTTCTTTGAGTTTATGTTGTCTTTCTATCAGCTCAAACCAGTCTGGCCATTCTCCTCTGACCTCTGGCGTCAACAAGGAATTTTTGCCCAGAGTACTGCCACTTATGGAATATTTTCTCTTTTTCAGGCCATTCTCTGTAAACCCTAGAGATGGCTGTACATATAAAACAACACCTTAAAAGCAGCAGGGTACTTCATGTAGCTTTACTGATCTGTTGAAGATTTGCATGAAGAATCAAAGGTGCAATTTTATCACCACAAACTTTCAGTGAGACACCATATGGACCTGGTGACTGTTTGAGCTTCTGCCTCTGGAAGATTCAATGCACATCATCTGACTTCTGTGCTAATGGTTGTATGGGTTGGGAATATGGACTGGTATGTGTGTTATTCTGAGTGTTTCAAACCTTCTGATGAATGTATTGAGCTTGTCAAACAGCTAATGATCTCCTGTTATTTAGGGGAGGGTTTTTTGTACTTCAAAATCCCCAACTTAGGAAGCCTACAGTGACAGAGCCAAGAAAAAACTCTATAAACATGATGTGGACGAAACCTCCTTGGCTCAATCTCCTTGGGCAGCCTAGATCATCTATGAAAGAAATAAACTGTTTCTAATTTATGATAATTGTTTAAGTATTTTAAAAAGTAATTAAAGTAATAGAGACAATAAAATAAAAAGAACATGTGAAAAATAACATAATAAAAATACTATAATAAATGTGAATACAATATCATGGAGAATATAATAAAATAGAGCATATAAAATATATAACATAATACCAAAGTATACATAAAATAATGACCAAATAATAAAATACAAAGCATGAGCAAGGGTCTTGGCATTATTTGATCTAGTAAACCTTAGTAAATCAAGAGTTCTTATAGGTTCTTATGTCCTCCAGCATGTAACACTTTTGGTGTCATAGCATGTTCAGTCAACAGGTGGGACTGTGGTAGCCTAGTGGTTAAGGTACTGGACTCTGGACCAGAAGGTCCAGGGTTCAAATCCCTCCTCTGCCAAGCTGCCACTGTTGGGTCCTTGAGCAAGGCCCTTAACCCACAATTGCTTGGACTGTAAGACTGTATCAATTCTAAGTCGCTCTGGATAAGGGCGTCTGCTAAATGCTGTAAATGTAAAAAAAAAAATGTAGTGGTCTGTTGTGGTCTGAGTAAAGCTATGAGGACTGGATCTGGTGCCAGGAAAACAGCTTTGAGTGACAGGGTTCATATTGTCTGCAATTGAATAAAAGTCAAAGAAAACTTAAGGAAAACTGTTTTTAGAAACAGCTTATGGTAAATTTTACAATCTTGGAGAGAAAAGAAGATTTGAAATTGGTCTATAATTAGAGAGCATGCATGGTCAAGTTTTTTAAATAGAGGCTTAATTATTGCACATTTAAAGAACTTGGGCACATAGTCAAATCTAAGGGATACATTTTAAATAATAATCAGTGGCTCTATATTTTTAGGTATTAATTCTTTAGTTAAGTGTGTAGGAATTGGATCTTCAGTAGTAAACACTAAAGTGAGTTTATCAGTGAAATCAGTTCGTTATTAGTAACTGGGTAAAATATGCTAATTGTGATGTACAGCTAATTAAACAGAAATCTACAGTACCACTGCATCTGGTAGGCTGCTAAGTAGCTGTGTTTTGTGATGAGCATTTGTGTTGTGATGAGTTTATTTTTCCATTTTTCCTACATACAGTCTTTTCATTAAAGAAATTCTTTACTGTTGCAGTCAGGCGGAATTCCATAGTCAGTTTCTGTAACGTTTCTTCCTAGTTAGTCCTTTGACTCTATTTGTTTGGTTGGTTGGTTGGTTTATTTAATGAATCTATCAACATCAATGGCTGTTTTAACAACAGACACAAAGTTATATCGATACACAAGGTTACTTCCAAGCTAGTTTTATATATATATACTCAGGTTGGCAGCCAATGTAATGTAAACAGTTAATCTAGAGAATGTCATTGGACTGTGGGAGGAAACCGGAGCACCCGAAGTAAACCCACACAGACACGGGGAGGACATGCAGACTCCACACAGAAAGGACCCAGACCACTCCACCTGGGGATCAAACCCAGGACCTTCTTGCTGTAAGGGGTCCACCGTGTCAAGCCACTGTGCTGGCTGGTGACTGTGTTTAAAAGAAATCTAGGATTATTTTTATTTTCCTGTATTAGTGAAGAAAAATATGCACATGTAACTTTAGTAAGGGCATGTTTACACTCTGCCATGCTATTTCTCCAAGCAATCTGAAAGACGTCTAATTTAATATGTTGCCACTTATGTTCTAAAATCCAAGTGTTTCGTTTTAAGTTCATGTCTCTCAGCTTATTATTGGTTCAACCAGGGTTTTCTCTGCATCGCTGAACATATGCTTGAGGTGAGATGTAAAACCTGACTGCTACAGTTGATGAGAATTCTCACGAAGAATAAAATCGTCTAATGTTAATCAAAAAACTCCTCAATCTCAGACAGCAGGATTTAGTTAACACTGTCACTCCGAGTCTCTCTGTGTTTTTCTCTGCAGATCAAGCGGGATTATCTGTTGACCCTTCTCACAATAGCAGAACAAACACAAACAGGGATTATAGTGATTTCCAGAGGCATATGGGAATTTCCAGGGTTTGGAAACTTCTGGGACTAAGATCAAAACATCTGATACAGAATAATAATCATTATCAACATGTGGGGCATACATTTTAAATCCATGCATGTTTTTGTATTGAGAATGTTTCACAATTCAATGAACTCAAGCTGATTGTACACAGTGTGTATGCTGCTCACCCTTCTAATTCTACATTATGTTAGCTTTGTTCCACTATCCTCCATTTAATTTTTAGATGAATAAAAAAGAGAGTGAACCATCTTTCATCTCTGTTATTTTATACATTAAGACATGTCATAACCCTCCCCATATCCTAATACTAAGGTCTTAATAGAAAATGTATATTCATGAAACCATTTGTGAAAAAGTTCCCTTTTCAATTTGTTTTGACCTGCATAAAGGCAAGACGTCCACAGTTCTGATGGGCTGGAAATTGTGTGGTTTTTGTTATTACCCTGTCCGTGGTGAAAAGACATCCACAATAAATTTTCAGAAGTGTATTTGGGAAGGGTCTATGGTGTGAATGGTTTTTTAAAACTGAAAACATCATGGTTGTTATAAATCTTTCCAGGAGCAACCCATAAATTCAACCCAATATCAGGCTGATGATCAGAGAACAATTCTGCAATTTCTCTTGGCATAAATAAATAATGCTCCATCCAACTATCCAACCATCCATCCATTCATCCATCCATCCAGAGCTCTAGTTATGGACCTGCAGGACTCCAGGATGTTAAATGCTCATGTAATCATGTAATCTCTGCTACGAGGAAAACTGCAGTAGTCTGGAATGGACACAGGAGAAACCTGATTCTTAGCTAAAATAATATGCTACAATGGTTTAGGTTAACACACTGCTATCTGAACAAACCCTAATATTTCTGGAGCAATGACCCTTAAGCCATGGTCACACTAGACATTTGGGACATGGCTGTGAGAATGAGGATGCATTGGAGAGGAGTACTAGCAGCTCTCCTTCTGCTTTGGAGAAGGAAGGCTATGAAAGAGAAAAGGTTATGGGTTCATCATACTCCCAGAATGAGAAATTGGTACACGTTATTTAAATTGTCATGCTTGACACATGGCTACAGTTAGCACTTTCCTCAGTTTGGCTCTATTGTACTACTATACAAAGCCCCATCCCAACTCTGGGCAAATTCAGGGCAAAGCTTTGCTCACAAAATTTATTCAGCTTCGAAGTATGCAGCATGAAATTGCTCATTGTGCCAAATTTCATTGAAATGACTGTGATTTCACTCACGAAAGTGTAGTGTGACCGTAGCTTTAGACAGATGGTAAGCATGGTCACCACACAGCTCCAAAAACCCCATTCAATCCCTCAGACTCCACTTGTGTGTTCATTTAGTGTTCATTCATTCATTCATTCATTCATTTTCTTAACCACTTAATTTTTGGTCAGGGTCACAGGAAAGCCGGCGATTACATTTACATTTACAGCATTTAGCAGACGCCCTTATCCAGAACGACTTACAGTTGATACAGTCTTACAATCTAAGCAATTGTGGGTTAAGGGTCTTGCTCAAGGACCCAACAGTGGCAGCTTGGCAGAGGTGGGATTTGAACCCTGGACCTTTTGGTCCATAGTCCAGTACCTTACCCACTAGGCTACCACAGTCCGGCCATTAGCCGGCGGCACAATGCGCAAGGCAGGTATGTGCCAATCCATCATAGGTCACACACACTCATACACACACTCACACACTAGGGGCACTTTAGAGACACTAATTAGCCTAACACACATGTCTTTGCATGGGAGGAAACCGGAGTACCCAGGACCTTCTTGCTGTAAGGCTATGGTGCTATCCACCAAGCCACCGTGCCACCCATAAATAAAAATCATGTATAATAAAATATTAGTAAGAAAATAAATTTTCTACTGCAAAGTTAATGCTATAATTATTACATACTAACCCTATCTCATACTGTGCAATGAAATTATTCGGTATGAAAATATGCTTCACTGTGCACAGAACTCTGGTCTGCAGATTTAACTGTGTGTGGGCCTACCTCGAAAACTCACCCCTGTACAAAAAACATGGAGGCACAAACCCACACATAAGAGAGTAAGACACAAGTTCTTACAGACAGGTTTCCAAGAAACCAACAGAAAACAGCTTTAACAACAGGCAGGCAATACTGCATAAGAAACCAAGGATATGCACACACCCACTCACACACACAAACACAGCAGTCTCTTCCCCTGGCAATTAGGTGATCCCACCCTCTCAGACTGCGGATGCTAGTCATGGTGTGAGGTTGGAGGGCAGCACTGCATAGCCATTAACCCCACTTGAGTTATTCAAGCACCACTGGCCCAAACCAGCCAACATAAACAGATACATCAGCTAAGGGGATAGCAATTCTTTACTACTCTTATTGTTTCATCAGACTGTCTTCATGTCCGTATATTGCCTACTGCACCCACTCATCTGCCATTATTTATGTGAACTGTTATTCACAAGAAGATATAGCTATTAAAGTACATTTGGTAAACATTCCCACAAGGGATAATCTGCCATAAATCTGTTTTTTCCTAGAAGTGGAACTCCAACAATCCAAAATGAATAGCAGCAGTTATCTACCCACCAGAGGAAAGGAGCTACATTATAAAATAAATGTATTACACAACTTTCTTTTGGAAAACCAAATGAGTGTAGGATTTATTTGCTCCAGTGATATTATATCAGTGGAAGTCCTCACAATGATGGAAAAACTAACTCTGTATCTTTGTGTGTGTGTGTGTGTGTATGTGTGTATGTGTGTGTGTGTGTGTGTGTGTGTGTGTGTGTGTTTGAGTGAGGACCAAGTTTATATATCATGTACCATGTATCATTGTGAGGACCAAATATTCCTAAGATAGAAAGATCTGGGCAATTTTTACCTCATGCGGAATTCTTGTAAGGAAAATTGACCACTTTTTTCTTTTTTAGGTGTAGGTGCAGCATTAATTAGCTACAGTAATCATTATATCATATAAACATTTTGTTTGGGAATGTGTGTGTGTGTATGTATGTAGGTGTGCCTAACATTTGCAAGGTAATCAGAATAGGATACTTTTTCTTCAGCAAATTATGTTACTCGTTAAACATTTTATATACTGAAAACTTAAAAATGTATAATTTCAGAGACTACACCCAGGATTTAATCAGGTATTTTTTGCTGTCTTTAGAACTGCTTCACATTTCTGACCCAAGCTTCTCCCACCCATCTACCATGCGTGCCTCAATCCCACTTGCCATGTATGATGTCACCAGGCCTATGTCTTTAAATGGCTATGTGTTCCTTACCACTAATATTAAACAGATGAGATGGAACCTCAGAATGATGGACTTTAAATGAGACAAGTAGTCAAAACAATGATGATGATGATGATGAGAGGCATAATTTCCAGACAAAGTTCTGCATTTGTCTCTAAGCTGCAGGCTGCACATTCTGTGGTCAAGGCTGGGTTGATTTATTGGAGGCATCAGAATTTTTCAAAAGAATCTGACAAAGACTAAACTTGATGTGTCACTTACATTCACAATGAAAGCATTTTAAAGGGTTGGAATTCAACATCTTAACCTGAAAATCCATAGTGGTAAAAACACTATACATGTTTAACTGAAATGGAACCATGTTGATTGAATGTCCATTAAAGACATTAAAACAGATGGTAAAATATGCAACACCCACACACTAAAAGTTTGTAATGGCATTCAGGTAATCTATATAAACTAACAGGCTTATTGAATGACATTTCCATGACATGTAATGCAATACAAATGCAGTTGGTGATTTCCCAACCTTGCCCAAAATGACTCACTAAACCACTACAGTTGTGGAAGTTAATCTCTATGACATTGATGCCACTGGTAATGCATTGCTGCACTGTTTAAAAACATGTGTCGGCTCATGCCTTTTATTCAGTGGGTCTGTTCATTAGCTCATTCTAAATGGGGTCTAGGGAGTTTATCTTTTGAAGGGCTTGTCAAAGTGTTTCAAAAAAGAGTACACAAGTGTGCATTACAGCTTTCACATCAATGTCATGTTACAAAATGTCAGAATAACAGTTCAATGATTTTTTCCTTCTGAAGAACAATACTAGAGCAACTATGTTCTCAATTATTGCTCCATCTAATACCATGAGCTTCAGGATAACATACTTGAAGGACAGGAGCTACATAGGTGATGCATTGCTCCCAGCTCTTCTTCACACACTGGGGTTGTGGGCTTAAGCAGCTCCAGAACAGATTGTGCAGTGTGTGGAGGACAGCGGCAGTTCCTCACAAAACATCTCTGGAAAATCTCAGTTGTCAGTTGAAAGGACCCCTGGAGTCCTTTAACTTTACCCCCACTACCTCATCCTTTTTGGTGTAATTTATTTTTCAGCACCCTTGTCTCTCTCCCCCTCAAAGTAGCATATTATCTTTTCAGAGTGCAAAGCACAGCTTGTCCTAATGCCACAGGTCTAATACAGACTGCTGGAAAGAAAGAGATTTGCTTGTCAACTCATCTTCTGCTCCAAAATCTTTAACATTGTTTTGCATGTGTTATAACTGTGTATTTTTGAAAATGAGGTAAAATGTATGGCAGAGATCTCTAGAAGGAGTACGGGTAGGGGAATCTGTGACATTGCTATTATATGATTGTGCTTGGACAATTCCAGGTTGAAAATATTTGATCGATAAGCAGAAGGAAGGTATTTGTTATCATTTTGTCAGTACAAAGTTTGTCATTCTTAACCCAAAGGAAGTTCAAATTTGAAATATAATGTTTTAGCCAAGTTTTCCTGACTAAGTTACTTTTATGGTTCATGTGGTAAGAAACAAATAATGAAATCATCACATCCACAATCTTTTTATTCTGGGAGTTCTCCTGTTTACATACGAGCCTTTCTTTTAACCCTTATAAACCTAAAGAGATTCTCAGACCCACCAACAAAGCATGTGAATTCACTCGACATTTTCTGTGTGCCCAGGAAAAAAGAATGCAAAAACTCTCCTCTACACATCCAGTCTCATAGTCACCTAAGCTATGCTCTCTGTCTGATGCCTGGCAACTGGCTTCAGTGACACTACCTAGCCTTCACTGAACCAGAGTGGCTTGGGTACATCTCTCTACACAAATGGCCAAATCACCCCAGGAAACCAGGAAACATTTAATGAATAGACTTGAATCTGAGGTTAGAAAGAGGAGCTTGTTTTTCTTTTCCTTCATCTTACCATTCAAGGGCTAGTGAGAGGAACTGAGTGACAGTTGGCAAACATTAAGCTGTCCAATAAACAGCGGAAATGGAAGTGCTTAACAAAAGAAGCCACTCGCCTTACCATAACTCAACTGTAGCTATTAGCTCAACTCTAGAACACAGTACTACTCAATCTATAGAACTTACCCTTTCTCAAAATGTAATCAAAATGAAAAAGTGTTGACATTACTTCTAATTAGGGGTTTTTTTGTTATGTCACTCAGTACAATCGTGTTATTTATGTATGTGCAGCATAGAGCTATGGAATCTCCATAGACAAACAGTGGTGGTAGAACATGTCAGAGACTAATATGACACTTTCATAGGTTGCTGCCTCCCCAACCAACTCAGTTCATCAACTTTCTGCACTGCTTTCCTAAATCAAAGTCCATGCATTGAGCCCTGAACGTCATCAGACTTCTTCTGAAATTAATTGGAATGTCAACAGCAAGCCGGGGCTTATTGTCCATTATACAACGGTTAGTTCCGACCTTAGAATCTGATTGATTGAGAAGCACTCTCACCATGCTGATATTTGAGATAACAGCACAGGTTTTTCACATCAAAATAGTATCACTCCGACGGCACGTTGCCAAGTAACAACTTGCTTCATGCACACAAGCATATAACATATACAAATAACGCAATAACCATAATTTATTAATGGTTTTTCTTATCTGATTAATGCTGCTCAGGCAGGAAAGCTGGTGCCTAGTGTAAGGCAGGAGCAAACCTAGACCGGGTGCCAATCACCATAGGGCACTTACAATGACACACCCATACACACCCTCACACACTAAGGGCACTTTAGAAACTCCAGTCAACTTCTCTGGGCTCGGAGGCATCTAGGATGGACCAACACACTGTGGAAATCTGTATTGTGGTCAGACCATTCAGTATTCCAGGTCTTATTTGGGGGAAACCGAACACCGTGTGCTCTGGACCAAACACACAAAGGACCATCCAGACTGTTCTCAGCAACAAGTCAAAAAGCCAGGGTCTGTCATGGTATGGGGCTGTGTCAGTGCCCCAGCAATGTTCGAGCAGCAATGCTCTTTTTGGAGAGCAGTACCTTTCTCCTTGCAACCCTGCCATGCTCACCATAGTTGTTCAGTGTTCTCCTGATGATGGACTCATGAACATTAACATTAGCCATTATGAGAGAGGCCTTCAGTTGCTTAGAAGTTACCCTGGGGTCCTTTGTGACCTCGCCAACTATTACACGCCTTGCTCTTGGAGTGATCTTTGTTGGTCGACCACTCCTGGGGAGGGTAACAATGGTCTTGAATTTCCTCCATTTGTACACAATCTGTCTGACTGTGGATTGGTGGAGTCCAAACTCTTTAGAGATGGTTACTCTTTTTCTGAGGTCCTCAGAAATCTCCTTTGTTCGTTCCATGAAACACTTCCACAAACGTGTGTTGTGAAGAGCAGACTTTGATTGTCAAAACGTGTGCTGAAAAGGAATGGCAACATTACAAAGTGTAAATGTTTTACTGTCCCAACTTTGTTTGGAATGTGTTGCAGGCCTGAAATGCAGAAATGGATGTGTATTAGCAAATGAAATGAAGTTGACCAGACAAAACTGATTTGGGGTTGTACATATACAAATGTACAAGTCCAAGGTCACTAAGGTGATGGCTTTCAATGCATTTTCCTCAGACAGGGGGAATCTGAGACTCCATTTGTACAATATGACCTCTAGCAGTACTCCAGTAAGTTGTCAACAGGTTTTCAACCTTTATCTGGCAACATCGTATTCTTATTTGTCCTAAGTAGAACCGTGCCTATACTTGAACATGCTTCCTTTGTGTACGATTAGGGATAGGCATGAATAATTGTTTGACAGATTAATCAAAATGAACACACATACTGACTGATGTGAAACCGAAGTTGAAACTGCCTTCCAAAATGCCATGCTTTGAATACCATTGATAAAACATCAAAGTGCACCACAGTTGAAACCACAAAACCCATTAATAAAGACATCTTAGAAGAGTAAAAGATGATTTAGAAACAAAAAGAGATAAACTCTATATTAAAATGCATGGTTTTAGATGCAAATTTTTAGTGTCCACAAACCTTTGGCTATATAATGTAGTATGGGTTGCTCTATTGGTGTTAATGCAGACCTGGTCTGAAACAGCACTGAATGGCACAGGCAGTACCTGGCAAATAGAGCAGCTGGTTAACTAATGATTCTGACAAGTCAACAGTAGGTTTCTTAGATGTGAACACACTTAGCAGGGTAATATTTTACTTTTTGTGTAACATTTTAATGACAAAATGTTTATCAAAAACAAATAATGTATTTTGGTCATATCCGGGTATAGTAAAAGAGCTTAAATGTTCTTTTTCCAGGCACCAAGGTTTCAGACTGCTAACAGAACACACCCTACTTCTGCTTTGATGATGTCCTGTAATACTGTTCAGCCAAGCCCAATTGCAATCTGTGCAACCGTGTCACAACCTACCACTTCCCAAAAAAAGACAACATTGCATCTTAACAGTGCTTAGGATTTATATTTTAATGAAAATTATTTTTTTAGGTTAATAGTTTGGTGTGTTTTATTGCTTTCTGTTGTGATTTTATGAGACAATTATCCTCTGGATGAACTTCTTCTGGGTGAATTAGTGTGTACATATGATTATAACTCATTGCATTTCTAATAAAACACAAAGGAAACCCATTTAAAGTGTTTTAAATCTTAACCTTTAGAAATGTTGTGACTGTGAACCTTTAACCTCGAAACATCCTTATTTTTAAGTGTTCACTTTTTAGCATATTTATTTCTGTGTATGAATATACATTTTTTCTAAATTAATATAGTATCATAGACCATTGTGTTTATTCCAACTGCTCGAGCTGCAAATGTCTGTAATTTTCTGCTCCTGGTGTTGTGTTACAATTGTCAGAATGTAGTTTCTCTGCTCAAAAACAAGAACTCATGCATGATAATCTACAGAGCATAGTACTAATCAGTAAAATTAATTATATGTAAATTATAAGATTGTTTATACTTTTACATGCTGTAACAGAGAGTTAAAATAAAACACTGGAGGTTAAGCAGTGTCCTACTTGGTAGTTCAAAAAGGTCTGGAGATAAAAACACATTGTTGAAGGCACATATGACCTTCCCAACCAGACATACACTCTGTGCATTGTGTAGCTTCGCTCCTTAACATTAAGAAAAATAAAAAGGTATCATTTATTAAATTGTTTGAGGGACTCCATTAAAATATTCATTTGCAGTACTGCCAAACCATTTTCATATAGGAAATAGATTTTGTCCTGTACCCACGGCAATCCTGAGAAAGAGATTTTGGCACTGTAGCCATCATTTCAATTATGCAACACCTAAAAATTACATACTGTCAAAGATTTGCAAAACACTTTTTTTTAAATTGTAGACTACGCCTTTATGCTAGAACTCCTTTCCCATGGTTCCTCCTACAACTCACTGAGAGATGGCCTCCTGTTTTTAATGCCAGAGATAACTTACTTTTGTTTCATGGATACCATAATGAAGGGATCTGACCACAGGTTATTATGACCATGTGGTGTGTACAAAATAAGGTCCAAGTCAGCTAGCTGACAGATTTATTGTGTTATGATGTTTTTTAATGATTTATGTTACATCCACATGGCCAGTGGTGGTATTTAGGGGTGGTTGGAACATCTGAATAAGGGACATTTCTCAAACACTACAAGCACTTGCTCAAATATGTTGTACAGCAAGGAAACATTTGAGGAAATAATCCCAAATAAGGTCTCAAGGCATGGTAATGAATAGAAGATTTTGGGGAACAAAGAGTTTATCTTTATTCCTAGTATCATAAAGAAGCTTATGATGGAAAGTTCATGGCATATCTTTTTTAATAAATATATAGCAATGTCTTAAAAATACAAATACACATAGAGGCTCAAGGCATATGTCAACCACAGTATATCTATAAACTTGTAAATTGTGTATTTATAGTCCATGATAAGTGGACAAATAAAATGTAATGCAGTCATTCACTCAGTTATTGCTATGAATACGGTACAGACAGTCATATGCAAAAGTTTGGGCAACTTGGTCAGGTTACATGTTTTGTTGATTTTTTTAATGAATAAAGTGTCTGCTGGAAGTACTCTTACTGTTTATTTGCTGAATTGGTGTATATATTGAAAAAAAAACTAATGTGCAATATTCTGGGCATCCTGTAAGTCATAATTTACCTCCTTTCAAAGAAACAGCAGCCTCCAAGCATATCTGCATAACTGTATCTGCTTAACAGTCGTTTAAAGTTTGTTTTAGATTTTTGGTTTTTCACACTCCTCCTTGAAGAACACTTCTAGTTCAGAAACAATCTTAGGTCAACTCGCAACTGACAGCTTTCTTTTTTTGACAAAGTTTTGGCATATATCATAAGTTTTATACATATATATTTTTTATAGATTTTTCTGAATCATGGATGATCATAGCAAAAAGTTTGGGTCTTTGTTTTATTAATCCGCAGCACTTACTTATCAAATACTTCTGGCTTAATAATGTACAGCAGTACCTCAGTTCTCATCGTTAATTCATTCTAGAAGGCTTGTGGAGTACTGAAAATGATGAGTACCGAGCAAATTATTCCCATAGGAAATAACGCAAATAATCCATTCCAGACCCCCAGAAATCCACACTGTATAAGTCATTATACAGTGGTGCGTGAAAGTTTGTGAACCCTTTAGAATTTTCTGTATTTCTGCATAAAAATGACCTAAAACTTCATCAGATTTTCGCACAAGTCCTAAAAGTAGATAAAAAGAACCCAGTTAAACAAATGAGACAAAAATATTATACTGGTACTTATTATTGAGGAAAATGATCCCAATATTCATATTAGTGAGTGGCAAAAGTATGTGAACCTTTTGCTTCAGGGATTTTGGTGTGACCACCATGTGCAGCAATAACTGAAGCTAAACGTTTTCCTGTAACTGTTGAATCCAGTCATGCACACCGCTTGGAGGAATTTTAGCCAGTTCCTCCTACAGAACAGCTTAAGCTTTCTGGGAGTTGGTGGGTTTCCTACATTAGCTGCTCACTTCAGGTCCTTCCCAACATTTCGATTGGATTAAGGTCAGGACTTGACTTGGTTCATTCCAAAAAACATGAACTTTATTCTTCTTTAATCATTCTTTGGTTAGAACGAATTGTGTGCTTATTTTTTGGGTGTTGTCTGCTGCATGACCACTTCTTTGAGATTTCAGTATGGACAGATGTCCTGACATTTCCTTTAGATTCTTTGATATAATTCCGCATTCATGTGCCATTCAATGATGGCAAGCCGTCCCTGGCCCAGATGAGCCACAACAGGCCCAACCATGATCGTACCACACCCATGTTCACAGATGGGATAAGGTTCTTATGTGGAATGCAGTGTTTTCCTTTCGCCAAAACATAAAGCTTTTCTTTAAACCAAAGTTCTATTTTGGTATCATCCATCAAAAGACATTCTTCCAATAGGCCTTCTGGATTGTCCCATGATCTTTAGCAAACTGCAGACGAGCAGCAATGTTCTTTTTGGAGAGCCGTGGCTTTCTCCTTGCAAACCGCATGCACACCATTGTGTTAGTGTTCTTCTGATGGCTGGACTCAGAACATTAACAGTAGCCAAGGTGAGAGAGGCTTCAGTGCTCTAGGAAGTTACCCTGGGGTCCTTTGTGACCTCACCAACTTTACACGCCTTGCTTCTTGGAGTGATCTTTGTTGGTCGACCACTCCTGGGGAGGGTAACAATGGTCTTGAATTTCCTCCATTTGTACACAATCTGTCTGACTGTGGATTGGTGGAGTCCAAACTCTTTAGAGATGGTTTTGTAACCTTTTCCAGCCTGATGAGCATCAACAACTTTCTCAACAACAATCAGAAATCTCCTTTGTTCGTACCATGATACACTTCCACAAACATGTGTTGTGAAGAACAGACTTTGATAGATCCCTGTTCTTTAAATAAAACAGGGTGCCCACTCACACCTGATTGTCATCCCATTGATTGAAAACACCTGACTCTAATGTCACTTTCAAATGAACTGCTAATCCTAGAGGTTCATATACTTTTGCCACATGATATGTAATATTGGATCATTTTCCTCAATAACTAAATGACCAAGTATAATATTTTTGTCTCACGTGTTTAACTGGGTTCTCTTTATCTACTTTTAGGACTTGTGTGAAAATCTGATGATGTTTTAGGTCATATTTATGCAGAAATATAAAAAATTCTAAAGGGTTCACAAACTTTCAAGCACCACTCTATGCATTAATGGAGGTGTATTGTACAGCTGCTCCCTGATGTACAATGGGGATATGTTCCGACTAATCCATCATAAGTTAAATGTACTCATGAACCAATGAGTTTAATATAGTCTATAGTCTATCACAGCGGAATCTATTACACATTAACACCTACATTAACCTACAGTTGGCCAAAATCATTAACATAAAGTTTATTTTATAATAAAGTGTTGAAAAATGTTATGTCATTTAGTGAGTAATGGATTGAAAGTGAAAAGTAAAAGCAAAACACTTACACTATTGGTGAACTCAGGGCTCTAAGTGCTAGTGCTCAATGTAGGGCCAGTTTTTCTTTCGAGAGGCTGTCATTACTAACCTTTTTATTTGCACTAAGAATATAGTAATGTAGATGTAAAATAAAGAAAAAGCACAAGATCACTGAGCAAGGGCTATTGTGAATCTGAACCACTGAATCACTGTGCACTGTCAATTGTGAATCATAAATCATGAATCGTGAATCAAGTTTCGGATTAAGCGGGTAGTGCAGTTTGACTCATACAATTTTAAGCAAGTGCGGCAAGTCCTGAGCAAACTACAAGAACCGAGATCAATTTTTCTAGTCAAAATGCGTTGACAACCGAATTTGACGAGTTCTGAAGAGGTACCACTGTACTTTGTTGCGTACTTCAGTTGTTTATTTATGTGTTTATGTTGTAAGTAACCTTTTCTTTTGATGAGTCCTGCATTGCATCGGCCAAACTGTCCTGCAGGTTGTTGGCAGTGATGTGACTGTTTTGCTTTGAATACCTGACCATTCTATTCTAACAGCCTTCAGATTTTGAGCAAGCAGGTTTGGGGCCTTCAAATCTTGTGATGACTTAAATAGTTCCCCTTAGCTTCCACTTCTTAATGATATTTTAGCCAGTGGAGACTGCAAAAGGGGATTATTGTTAGATCTCGGCCAGATGCTTTCTGGAGCCCATGGCTGTTAACACCCTGAGATGCTGGAGGGGTCACAGCATTTATTTAGTTAATTATGTTGCACATTGCAAAGCCAACTTAGAGTTGATCCTCATGATTTTTGATTTGTTTTCCAGACCAGATGTTATTTGTCCAACTTTCTCGTAGAAATAAATAGAATTTAAAAATTTGCCCCCGACAACTAGACAGAAATGATCCAAATCCAACCCCCTACTGAAACAGTTCCATAATTACTGGCACTCAATCCCATGTGAGAAAAAGTAATGGCACCCTAATCTACATTTTAGATCAGTATTTACAAACCAAAAACTACACAAAACTACAAAAACAAACACCCACTGATACAGAAATGTTCCAGAATTACTGGCAGCCATGTGTGAAAAAGTGTTGGCATCCCAAAACACAATAAAAAAAAAAAGTGTACGCCACCCTCACCACACATGTATTCACTGCCCTTATCAGGCATATGAGAAAAAGGGGATTTGCTGCCACTGTGCAACATTCTACATTTAACAGAAACTTCACTTTTTTGTTTCATGTCGCAAACCTTACAATAAAGCAAGTGGCTCAAACTTTTGCCAATGTTATATTTTACATTTATCTATATTTTTAATTGTAATCTTCAGCAAATAAATAATATTTAAATTTGCTAACTGCAGAGTTTGGTTAACTTTTCATTTAGAAAATCAACAAAACATATACGACTGAACACGTACAACAAAACACTTTCCTGATTGGTATAAAAGCAAACTCTAGTCACAGATCTTTTTTTGAGTCAACTGTGTTCCCTCTGGAATGAAATTTATTTAGTTTCATTTGCAATGTAACGGAATAGAAAAATATCAGTGCAGCACTCAACAACATATCCAATAGCATTTTAATTTCATGAGCTGATAAATTATCCTTAACGATCATTCCTTAGCTATTGTCTAAGTAGAACAAATAGACTGTTCCAAGTATTGTGCAATCCTTACTGCACACTATGGCTAGGCTATAGTAAAGTAGAACCATTATTACACAAGTAAAATGTAAACTGTCCTAAAGTATGTTTTTTGGAGTCAATACACTATTAATAATTTTAGGAAAATAGCATTTCTGTCACAGAAACATGGAGTATTTTTTTTTCTTAAGAATAAAAACATCTTTAGTTAAGAGTTTACACAAACACTTATTTCCATTCCTCTATACTTTACATTTAGTACAAAATAAGACATTTCTACCCGTTAGTGCTTTGCTTTTTAAGAGACTATAACATAAATAAACGATTTATTTTCAGTGTTCAAACATACAGTTCCAGTGTGACTGGACAGCTAACATATCCCACTGTGTTCCAGTTGGCAGTAGGAGGTTTCTTGTACTCTATGTACTCCAGCTGCGCATTTCAGGCCTTTTTTCTGTGATTCCATTCTCATTTTAGCTAGGGACCATTGGTAAAATTTTCTTTTCTCCCTCTCTTATTACTCTTTATTCATAGTAATTTATTCAGTTTAACTCAACCAGTCCCTTCTGATTTCTTTCCAGAAGGTCCTGTCAACCTCCACGTTATGTAGCCTTCTTTATGTCCTTCCATTTATGAACTTCCATTTCAATGGAAAACTACAGATCACAGAATGCAATGCATAGCTCAAGGACATGGCATGTCCCATTCAACATGGACACATCAGTGCATGAGCTTCTGGTTCTTTAAGCTCATCCAAAACCTGAGCTTTGCTATAAGAGGGCTTGTAGCATTTAACCTCCATGGCAAAGCAAATCAAAAACATTCTCCTGTGCAAAATGATGTTGGGAAAAGCCAGGTGTAAAATACCCATTCATATTTCATTTTGTTTTCTTGTTTCACCACTAAAAACCATCATATATTCCAGGAGTCTTCCACCCAACATATCCTTGTGTCCTCCTCCCAGCACAGCTCTCATTTGCACACCTGTTCATTTGCAGGTGAATACCTCCGTCCTCTCACTGCACGTGTTACATTTGACAAAGCAGCACCACTGAAACTTGCAATTACACTGCCACACCTTCGTGTATTGGTGTGTATTGTATCCACGACCACAGCACATGAGGTCACATCCATCTGTGTGAGGAGACGTTCGGTTACACAAACGCCCCTGTGTCCCAACGCTGCCTGTCTTAGCATCCTCCTCACAGTAATTGGGTGAACGCTCAATAAAGACCAAATCTGTCTCCAAGGGTTTTTGGTAGCCATTTGTCTTCTTTATCTTTAGGAAGGTAGGCTGGCGCAGTCTACTGGCACGAACTACCTCCACATGCACTGCTTTATTGTACTTGTCCTTCAGCACATAGCCAATCTCTCTAAACTTTGGGAGCGTGGTCCAGCATGTCTTAGTGGTGCAGGACCCCGACACACCATGGCACTTACACTCCAGCTTCATCCGCTCTTCCAGCACCTGAGGACAGCAATGCAAGTACAAGTTACTATAGATCAGTCAGACAAGAGTTTGTTTACAATATGGTCTCAAAGCCTGCATCAGCCTGTGTTAAAACCCTTTGCTACTGACCTGCAAATAGCTGTCAACTTAATCTAATACACCAAATTGGAAGTTGCAACAAGATTAGTAAAGAGACTTTATGTTCCCGCTTCCATTTCAATAACAATGTGCTAGCCAGTGTAATAGTGTTGAAATCCAAGCTTGTAAAATTATAGTCCTTCTCCTTTATATAGCTGATTATGAATTTAAAAGCCAATAAACAACAACCACAGTACCACAATGTACGAATGATCAACCAGTGATGTTAGATGGAGTTTCCAGCACAAATGTTATATACTTCTTCAAGTTCAAAACTTGCCTGTTTCTTTATTTTTTGTTTTAACGATAGTTAAATAGTCCAACTGTGGGGGACTGTGGTAGCTTAGCGATTAAGGTACTGGACTCTGAAGAAATTGTGGTGCCAGCAAAGGATTTGGGCCACTGGTTGCATGGTGCTATCAAATGCTTCATCCTGTTGAACAATCATTGCAAAAAGGATCTATGCGTCACTAAAAAACAGATTGTCTACCATCTCAGGTGTTGTTCACATGGGACTGTGGTGGCCTAGTGGTTAAGGTTCAGGACTATGGACCAGAAGGTCCAGGGTTCAAATCCCACCTCTGCCAAGCTGCCACTGTTGGGTCCTTGAGGAAGACCCTTAACCCACAATTGCTTGGATTATAAGACTGTATCAATTGTAAGTCGCTCTGGATAAGGGCGTCTGCTAAATGCTGTAAATGTAAATGTAAAAAGTCTTGTCTTATTTGAAATGACTAATCTGGATAACAGTTTATATCAAAATAAGTTCAAATGAATTTCCCACTTTTGCAAGTTTTTCACAATTATACACACTTAAATAATGGAAATCTTCAAACAACCTAATTGCATAATTGTTTTCCTTTTAGTTCTCACTGCTGTATACATCATTCAAATCCCAAAGAGAACCATCCAGTTATAGTTACTATTTGAATCATTACTACTTAGCAGTGGATTAATATACGGACCTAATGCATGCCCATAGCAAATGCTGTGGTTTACTCATGGGTTGGCATACCAAAGTCCTTATACTGAGTTTTGCTAATGACATAAGACAGTTGCTGAACCACTGAAAGAAATATGCAGATGCCAGTTAAATGTCAAATCCAGGGAAAATACACTTAGCCATTATACATTACTTTGTAATTCCTTTTACCTCCCTGGAGACCACATATAAGAGCACAAAAAATAAATATGGATTTGATGTTACCATTCACCATGACACTCCACTAAAAGTGAATCATTTGGCTATTTTATGTGTAAAATACTTTTTATAAGACTAAACTAATCACATGTCTATTAACCAGTTCCATCTGGGTCAAATAAAATTGCACATGGAGTCATATAATAATAATAACTACTAACTTATCTATTTAGTTAATGCATCATAGTGAATCAAGCTGAGCAGCACTGTGACTCAATAGGTAGCGTGGGAGTCCCACAGTATTAGCAACCCAGAGCTGATCCTTCTGTGTGTAGCTTGTCATCTCCATAGTAGGTGTATTGCACATAGCTGTGAGAGTTATGTCCAAAAATGAACTGGCACCCTAGTCGCTGTGTAATCCCACATTGTGTCCAATGTTTATAGGGCCGGCTATGGCCCAAGGCGACCATCACCATAATAGTGCAGTTACTGATGAATGAATTCTGAGTAATCCAAACTCTCTCCCACAAGCATCTTTATTTGTAAGTGCTTCAGCAAAGCTATGTTATGGAAAATTTTCCAGTGACTCTACCAACTCTTGTACCACACCATGCCCAAGCCATTTATTATTTTAAAATATGTGCAAGCTAACTGATTAATTCAACAACTCTACCATGATCCACACAAGGCCATGGTCAAGAATGTTTTTATTCACGTCAGCTTCATCAATAAGTACTGTATCATTCAAGACAGCTGTTTCTATACATGTGAGATTATGAATAAAACTCCAGACCAAATCTTTTAAGTAAGTGCTTGCAATGCTGTGCACATTTGAGTCAAACCATTTCCATTCAATAGGATGAAGTGCACCAGTTTTGCTTCCAATCCTTCAAAGCTAGCTCAAACCACACACACACACACACACACACACACACAACCGTCTGATTGCAATTGAAATTCCAGAACGGCAGACCTGATCCTGCTTGTTGCAGAGTCACATGCTAAATTAAAATCCCTCCAGCCTCCACTCCTGCCATGTGATGCCACTGCTCAAGTATTACTATGATAGCTCTTTTACAAAAGGCAGGAAAAAAGAAACTGATGGAATGGAGCGAGCAGTATGTTTTCAGTGCAGCAGAATGAAGCTTGCAATAATATCCTGTTACTGACTTTACACTTCATGATTCCATGCAATGGCCTGGAGGGGGATTGGAGTGGCTCCATCTGCTAACCGCAGACTGGGCTCTGCTCAGCTCACCCTGGCTCTTCCAGCACACACAATAAAGAGCAGCGTTATTAATTAGATCCATTTGCCACCAGAGTGCACTCTGAAGCGGAGAAGCTGTGCTGTTAGGGTGCATGTTATTTTATGTTCTTGGATGACTAATAACAAACAAACATGGCCAAGAGGAGCAGAGCCAAGCCAAACCAGTGCTGGAATCAGAAAGATGCCACAAGATTGTGGAGAGAAAATGCACAGTCTCTCTTTTCTTCTTTCAGCTGCTCCTGGTAGGGGTCCCCACAGTAGACTATCCGCATGTTAGATTTGACACAGGTTTTTACATCGGACGCCCCACCTGATATAACTCCCCCCATTTATCCAGGCCAGGGACATACACCCCCCAGTGAGTGGAGTTTTTCCATTAATGTACCACTCAACTGTAATGTTGCAAGCCCCACCTAGGATTGAACACAGGCCCTCTGATGGTGCCACTTTCCAGCAACTGGCTCTACCCAGTAAGAACCGAGGCTGCGGAGGGCAAACATGCAGTAATTGGGCAAAATAAAACAAGCTGTCAAAAGCTGTTTTACTGATAGTTATCAACCAGAGATCATCCAAAACACACTCTATAAAATCTGTTGTTGTGTGCTGGCTTTTTATGCTGGTGTGGTACATGTTGTTGGATGGAATTTACACTAAAAAACACTTGCTGTACATTGGTAGAAAGAGAGCAAACTATAATAGGTACTGCAGGGGTATTTAGCGTCCAGAACCTATCCCAGAATTTACAGAGTTCATATGAACTAAAAGGGGCATCAGTCCACCGCCAGGCTGGATAAAAGTCACTGTTGCAGTGTGGGCTCAGACACCGTTGGGACTAGAACCTGAATCACTGCCGTCATAGCTAGCAAGTTGTCACTGCAACACAGCACGCCTAGGCATATCTGCCATAGATATGCTTTCTTATTTATGGTCAAGTCCATAGTTATCCATACTGGCATACTGGTTAAAACATACTGTACGAGATACATGAAAACATATTTCAAACCAGAATCTTGAGTATGTAATGAATGTACATCATTAATAACTCCTCATAAAATAAGTATAAATTTAATGACTGATCATTACATTTTTGTGTTACCTTTCTCCCTGCTTCATTGTTGTGGAGGTTCATTAGTCGGCGGGCGTTTTTTTTAATCTCGCGAGCATCCACAAACCTCCTGGAGAACTCGATGCCATATTTGATGTCAGCGGAGCAGCCCCCCCACTTCCACCCCTCCTCTTGGTTGTAGTAGCCTTGCTTCTCACGATCACAGCCACAATGGCTCATGTTGCCCTGGCTACAGGCTGCTGTCACTGCATGGGCCACTCCTGCAGCTGTGATGGCGTAGGTGAATGCAGCTTCCCTGCTGCCTAGGGAAAAGAGAGATGATCCTGTGATATCTGCTCCATCCACCCCACTGGGACATTCTTACAGTTTGTAGAACTTACTGTTAATTATAGAAAGCCAGGAATGGAAACAGTAATGGTACGATACCATTACCATTTTAAACTAATACATAACATTCATTTATTAAATAAACAGTAAAGCCTAAAGAGGACCAGTACTAATAAGTTTTAAGTAATATTGCCATTGATTACAAAACCTAAAGATTTGTCCTATGCATTTAGAATTCATAGCTTGTTACTAAAACTGAGCTTTAAAGCAAACACATCTGTCCTTTTAGACAGCTTGTTTAAGGGACACGACACAGAATACTGATAGTATGAGAAAGTAGTGCAGGTGCTGTCCAAAGTGCTGAATTCCTCAAGTAAAGCACCTTGCAAACTGGCCACAAGAAAGAGGAATGATCTACAGGACTTCTCTGTCTCTGGCGATAGGTGTAGTTCTCCAGACTGGTACAAAATGCATTGCTATTTTTGTAGGAAAATTATGTTCACATCATTAAAACATTTGCAAGTGCTGCCAAACACTTACATAGAAGGTGAGTAGGCTGTGTTTTGAAAATGGAAAAATAAAGTCTAATGAAAGAATCAGACCACAGAACCACATCACATGCAGTTGGATAGTTTTTGGAAAGTCATGGCTATCACCATTAGATTCTGCTAATGATTTCAGCTCCAGTGGGCTATCTCCTTATAGCAGCAGTGCCCATTAGGACCCATTCTGTCCTTTACTGTTCTTTTCTCTTGTCTTCTGTAATCTCTGACACATCCAGACAGTGACTCAAAAACAACTGCTCACTGTCATTACAGTTCAAACTCGGTACAGCTGTGGAAATACAGCAAGCCTACACACAATCACACTAACATTGCACACACATATGCACCATGCTGCACACTCATGCAAACAGCTCACCACATACACTGTGCCAGCATAATGGTAAAAACACACACCCGCATAGTGCATACATAGAGGCACACAGGGGAAATGATGGCGCACCAGTGGGTTGTCACCCCCCGTTGGGTATGGAACTGCTGAGGCTGGTTATGAGAGCATATTACAGCAGCTTACACAGAGAGAGACAGATGTCTCTGTGTTTGTTCTGTGGTCATAACCAGCATGGACTGCTTCTTTTCCATATTTAATTGTTCAAATATTCTGTATGGCCCAATTAAAACCTTCAGCTTACAGAATGTGTGACCTATCTTGAATGCAGTGTCCAGTTCAATGTTTTAGTATTTTAACCTGTCGTAACATTACATAACTTTATAAGCATGAATGAATAGCAAGGATTTAAAACGAAGTATGGCTGAATGAGGGCTGCTCCATCTCTCTCTCAATCTCTACCCTTCCCCTTTCTGCATTCATGTGGTTCCTGAATTGCTGAAGAAAAAAAAAGAGCACGAAGAGTCCAACTCCAGAACCATAACTCAGTTCCAAGAGGAACCACCCTGGGATAGCCTTATGTACTGCCAGTGGAAAATTGGAATGACCAGAAAAACCTCAATGGACTTGGAACGGTACAGAGAGAAGAACATAGCATTATTAAACCATGTGGCTTAATGGGTTCAGTGGCAAGTGTCTGTGACAAGAGTCCAAGATGGGAGAGTGGTGAGAGAGATACTTTAGATCTACACAAACTAGCACTAAACACCCATTCATATTTCTCATTCTTTATCTCTTCTTATATCTTCTCATAACTTTATCTCTTCTCCTCTTCCTCCACTACTCTGGCTGATAGACAGGTTTGCTTTAACAATCAATATGAAGAAAAAGCAAGCAAGTTACTGGTTTCTGAGACAGCTGACCAGTTGGCTCAGATTTAGGAAAGGGAAGACTAAAACAGACCTCTTGTATGACACATCAGACCAGTTTGACATCCATAAAATGAACAATAAGTACTAAAACACATATGCTGTCTTACTCGAGAACTCGTTCTGGGGCTAACCAATGTAAAAGTGTACAGTCCATGCATACTAATAGCAAAGTCTTTCAGAGCTCTTTCTAAAAAGGGGACAACAATATAGCATTAGAAAATCTCAAACATTTTAAATAATACAGCGCATACCTTGTTTACATTGTAAAATACAATGATGAAATGATTATATCATGTTGTAGTAGTGTGGCTTTAAGAGGACAGTAGCTTGTGTGTACAGATGGGTGACGAAAGAAACTCTGTATTGGTTTAGTGTCGCTGTTATCCGTTGCAGATGAATTTGATCCCACAGAGCAAAGGACCATGGCAAATCAATACAAAGTATTGACTAAAATAAAGTCTTTCTATCCTGATGAGAATGGTATATTCCAACAGGAAATGAAGCTGTTTGAGAAGAATGTATAGTACTGTATATACTGTACAATATGACATATGCAGTGAGAATATCTTATCGCAATTGAAAAGCTATTGCATGGGAGCAATTATGACCCATGTCTTCAATACAGTTAACACTGAATTCCAATACTAGCTTGTTGACAATAGTCATTACTTTGTCTCTCTCTCTCTCTCTCTCTATATATATATATATATATATATATATATATATATATATATACTGACGACAGTATATAGAACTACACAGTACTACACAGCCATACTCAAGTTATACAAATAGCAATACAAAAACATTTGCTTCCATGTGTGTCTGACATAGTACTATTGATGTTGCACCATTTCAGCCAGTTACTTGCAAAGGGTGCCTGCTGATCCTTGAATAAAAACAGAGAAAAAAATGTGGCACCCACTAGTGGTTACAGTGTTGCAGTATTAAAGTCAGTTATCAGAGCAACTTGAACACAAAACTTCAGACTTTCAAGTAACAAATAAAATTACAACTGCATTCAAAATCAGACCAGACAAATTAGCGTATGTGTCAATGTGCAACTGAAGATGCATTTAACATCAACAAGGAAGTACAAAAACGATGTTCTTTCTCAACAGAACAATCAGTGGTTCAATTCCTACAGTGTAACATATAGGCTAGTTGCAAGGCTAAAATATGAACATTTTTAAAAATTACTTTTAAGGGAAAAGTTAGACTAGTGTATCAACCTTGATACAGGCAAACTGGATGTCGTTAGGGTCGTTTGATTCAATTCTGCACTTCAAGTAAAATGCAATTTTAAGGGCACTTGAGTCTTTTCTGCCATATATATGATAATGTTTTAAAAATAATTTTAAGAATTGATATTTTTGAAATGTATATGAGATATGTGCAGCACTGTCATTAAGGAAAGGAATGTGTTTAATTATAAAGTTCAAATGATGTCATTTAAAACTCTGACCTGTGTAGATGTACAGTATACTTCAAATGACATCAGTAGTACCAGTTCAATTATTATAAATTTGCAAAAAATGAGGTTCAACATAGCTGACATTGAAAGTCACACAGATGATGCAAGTAACGTAGCAGACTGGACACAATATTAACCATCAGCACTGTGTTTATTTCAAGTGCAAAATTCAGTGAAAACTGTCAATAAATATGTACAGAAAACACTCAAAAACACACAATTCATACAAAATACTCAACACATTTAAAGCAAGCAATCAAAAAACAAACACATATTAGAGGAACAAGTTGTCACACAACGCGAGTTAAACATTCCCATAGATCCGTAACTGCTGAAAGGTTGAGCAAGTGCTTTTAACACATTCAGAATTCATTTATAATAATTCAATATTGAACAAACTGAATAGTTTACGTTTACATTTTTGAAACGTAACAGTTTTGTGGAAGTGATTTAAGTCAGACAATAAACTCACAGTAGAGGAACAAGTAAAGAACAGTTTTAAAGTAGTATTTTTAGAAAGGATCCAAATGAAGCCTAAGACAATTAGTAAATATAACAAGATGGTACAGTAACAGCAATATTCGTACTAAAAATGTCCTCAAACGGGTGCCATAGCACATCATCTCACAGTGTCTAAAAGAAACGATTAACTCGTATGCATTTGAACGTGTCTCCATAGGTTCCTGAATAATTCCTGGGTAAATTTCTCCATCAAATTTCACAGTATACCTCTGCCCAATCAACTCAGCACCCCACAAATGATCATTCTTGCAATGGCCTACTTGAAGCAGTGACGGGTTGTTTGCTCAACCACAAATAACAAATGGTATGACTGTTATCACAATGACACTCATAACCTTGTCTGTTGGTGCAATGAGCAAATTACATCTCAATACAAGCTCTCTCCTGTCTCCATTGTGAATACATGGTGGATCCACGTACTTGCCATCTTTTTAGTAGCTTCAACCACCAGAATTTCTGGGAGGTAGACACCTTAGTTCTTCTGTTAAAAGCACTATAAATGTGTTCTGCTGAAAAGATCCCACTGGCTATCAAGCCTGTCAGTCTTTCATCGCACTCTAATTGGATCACATTTCCCATTGCTTGAAAAAGTTTCACACCCCCATTTGAAACCATGGTTCATCAGCTCTGTGCTAAACAAGAAGAAATTTCCTTTCTGTCTGTAGTTTGTTCATAGTCCATTACTGAAGAAATGCACCACATCAACAGAAGGGTGTGAGGCATATCACAAATGTGCCCAGATGGCAGATGGGCCTTTCTACTTTGATGCAGCTACTGTGCAAAATCACATGTGCTCTGCTAGCCCACCAACACATAGAATTCCTGTATGTTGCTTGCTTCTGATTTCATACAAAGTGCATTGACTGGATTTTTCTCTGATTTTTCTTTGGTTGGTCATGCTCAAGGTAGTGGGTGACCTGGCTTTTGATGTTAAATATATGTTGAAAATATTTGAAATTTCACAACTGGCCTTGAAACATGTCCAACAGATCTACCAACACTATGTCCTTTTTTCTCCACAGTAATTTTCATGGTGACCTTTTCATTTTACCATCATAGTTTGTCTTGTCTCTGATGGCTGCTTCAACTGACAACTGAATGATTTGGAAAATTGCTTGCTGGTTATCTTCTGCTATGGTAAACGTTTGTCCTTTGTAGTTGGGATATATTTTGCACATGCATACCTTTGAGTTTGGATTGCAGCTTATTGATGTCACTCATTAGTTTAGCTTTTCTGCCACGAAGGAAATATTTTCCTGAACCTTGCAAAGTCAGGTTTCTCTGTCTGCAAGTGTTGGATTAACTATCCATAATTATCCATAACTATTCATATGACAGGAACAAGAAGTAGAATAGACAGAAATTAGGATGTTCAGTAAGAAATTTCCTGTGGGGGCTTCTGAGGGTATCATTTACAACCCTTTTACTTTTCTTTATCTACCTCTGGTGAATGTCCGTGCATTGTCTGTCAATCAGCTGTATCCCTCATTAAGTAGGCAATGACTTAGTTACTTCATATTGTCTTCAGTAGGATTCCTCTTCCTTTTTCCTCTGAGGTGTAGTGCTGTGCAAACGTCTTATTGTAATCCATACCTTTAATTACCCCCCCCCTCCCCCCCCATTTGCAAATTCTGACAACTGCCTGTGTGTTTTCTTTTCGGTGGTGCCAAAGTTGTCCTTGGTGGTGGCTTTAAAGGTATGGTGGACAAACAATGATATTTGCTATAAATAGGCATTTTGTATCCATCACCTTGTTTTTGATGCCAGGGAACTTTACAGCATCTTTTGAGTCTTTTGCATGGCTCATGTGTTCTATTCTTTGTTTGTTGAGCAGATATTTCAGTATTTGACTTTCTCTGTGTAATTTTTAATTAATTCTCCTGATCTTTTTTTCTTCCAGCTTTTTTCTTTCTGAAATAAACAAGAGAAATTAATTTACAGATAGTGTACTGTGTACATATGAATGGAAACTTTCACTTTTTTTAGACAATTTTCCTTTTTAATTCATAAATATCTTTCTGTTTTGCTATTACAAACCTCTACCTAGTTTCCTGAGGTTGATGGACAACTTGGCTGTCTGGAATATTGGTCAAATGCTTTCTACACTTTGTTTCTCTGCTGTTCTTTCTTCCAATATGTTCTCTTGCTTCTTTTTCTCTCTCACATATCTCTGTACTGATTTCACCTTTCCTTGTCACCTGAACTTTTTTCACATTTACATTTACAGCATTTAGCAGACGCCCTTATCCAGAGCGACTTACAATTGATACAGTCATACAATCCAAGCAATTGTGAGTTAAGGGCCCAACAGTGGTAGCTTGGCAGAGGTGGGACGTGAACCCTGGACCTTGTGGTCCATAGTCCAGTACCTTACCCACTAGGCTACCACTAGGCTACCACAGTCCCACTGAACTTGCACCATGCCTCTCTCTGCATCACTAAATTTGCTGCTGTTCTTGCAGTCTCAGCATCTCAATGAGGCCCGTGTCCCTGCTGTTTTTCAGCTGGCGACATCTGTTTAGATAATGATGCGATAATGATGACTGATGACGTAGACTACTGGGTAACTTAGATGACAGGTAACATAGTAGGGAACTACCTATGCTGACCTGTAATTTCAATGGTAGGCCTTACCTGGCTGACCACATGTCATTTTCTTGAACAGGTTCACAACAAATGTAAACACATAGTTCACTTGTACGCCATAACAATGTATGTAACATAGCTGATGGTCAATTAATATACTCACTGACAAGGTGACAAAGTGTGACAATAAATGAAATACTGAAAGAAATAAGAAGACACTCACCACTGTATGTTCAACATGTTCGCCACAGAGGAAAATGACATCATGTGATGCTGGTCACATGGCATTGGAACAAACCGTTTATGAGTGGGAGGGGTGTTCTGTTAGTAACACAGTTAACATAACTTTTGCGATCATTAATAAGTGAAGGAAAATGATGGGAGAGTATGGAAAATGCAAATAACAAAAAAAGCGCAGTGCCTTACATTTACTTTGATATTTATTTCATTGCAGACAGTATGAATCCAATATATTTTGTGTCTTGTCTTCAAACTTCAATTCATTTGTTAATACACATTTATTCCTGCATTTCAGGCCTACAACATGTTCCAAAAAAGGGCTAGTAATGAGGTAAAAACAACTAAATAATGATTTCTAAATTATTTCAACTAAATAATGATTTTGTGAATTTCAAACAAACAATGTCAACAGGTGATTGTAATGATGATTTGGTACAAAGGCAGTATCCACAAAAGGCTGAGTTTTTCAGAAACAAAGATGGGCAGAGGATCTACAGTTTGCCAACATATGAGAAAGAAAATGATTTAAATGTTTAAAAGCATGTTCGTCAAAGAAAGATTGGAAGGCATTTACAGATTTCTTCCTCTACAGTGCAAAATATCATTAAATGTTTCAAGGAATCTGGAGGAATTTCAGTGCATAAAGGGCAAGGGCACTAACCTAAGCTGAACACCCATGATCTCAGATCCCCCAGACGACACAGCATCGAGAACCATCATTCATCAATAGCTGATAGAACCACATGGGCAAAGGATTACTTTGGCAATCCATTGTCAAGCAATACAATACAGAGTTACAGTCACAAATGCCACTTAAAACGTTACTTAAAACGTCAAAAAAACAGAACGTCGACTTCCCTGGGCTCAGAGGCATTGGGGATGGACCATCACACAGTGGAAATGTGTGGCCAGACGATTCAGTATTCCTAACCTTTTTTTGAAGAAATAGACGCTGTGTGCTACCAACCAAATATGAAGAGGACTATCCAGACTTTTATCAGCAACAAGTCCAAAAGCCAGGTTCTGTCATGGAATGGGGATGCGTGAGTAATTTACAGTTCTGGGATGGCAGCATTAATGCTGAAAATTACATTGAGATTTTACAGCAACATAGCCTGCCTTCAAGATGATATCTTTTCCAGGGACGTCCATGAATTTTTCAACAAGACAATGCAAAACCACATCCTGCACACATTACAAAGGTATGTCTCGATGCATGCGCAATAATCCAGGTAAGAAAATCCCAGAAGTTGAATCTGTTCATCTGGACATAAGGTTTTGTTGGAGAAACGTTTCTTCAATCATCTAAGTGACTTCTTCAGTCTCAGCAGTTGGAAAACTTCCCCTTATATCTTATATCCAGCACCTTTGCATAACGACTGGTACCAGCACCATTACATAACAATGGGACTGGTGATCAGTTTAATATGCAGATTAAAGAAGCCATTTTTGTAAAAAGGGAACGTCCATCCCTGAACTGAGGAGGGTGCCTCAGAGTACACCTCTCACCATCTTACAACGGAGCCATCGCAGCCCTTCCCCAATCCTGTGTGAATGGCACACGTGGCCATTGTCATTAATGGATATGTCAATCTGCATATTAAACTGATCACCGGTCCCATTGTTATGCAATGGTGCTGGTACCAGTCGTTATGCAACGTGCTGTATATAAGATTGGGGAAGTTTTCCAACTTGAGACTGAAGAAGTCACTTAGATGATAGACGAAACATTTCTCCAACAAAACCTTATGTCCAGATGAACAGATTCAACTTCTGGGATTACAAAGGTATGACTGCAGAAGAAGAGGGTATGGGTACTGGCCTGGCCTGCCTGTAGTCCTGACCTTTCACCAATAGAGAATGTGTGAAGAATTTTGAAACAAAAATACTGTTAGGGGTACTCTTAGTCTTAAAAGTCAGACAGTGTTGTGCATGATTTTGATGCCTTGAAAGCACTAACAATGGAAAACGTAATCTTGAACACGGTGTGAACATAGTGACACAAGAATTCCATAAATACTTATTTCAGTAAATGTTTTTTTTCAAGTAAATAATAGTTAATGTTTTTACAATTTTTTTTTCCAGTGAAGTGAAAAAAGTATCTATATTATATGCAAAAAGTATTCAAATGATAAGTGCCCCACATACTGTGTTTTTGTTTAAATGTTTCTTACCAAACTTACTGTGTATTATATTTTTTATTCTTAAATATATAACATGCATTCTCTCATAGAGGTAAAACACTATTTGCTTAATGTTGTGTATATTTAAATACTAAAACTGGTTAACATGCCCATCTCTAGCTCATAAGCAGGTCTATTCTGTAATATTCCATCCCAGACAGGACAAATCAGGCTGTAGACCGAGATTGTTAAAAAAACTAAATATGACCGTGAAATAAGATTTTATCTTTTTTCACATTTGAATGGTGTTGATTTTTTTATCCTTTCCTATCCACTCTACATAATAATATCTGATCTTTTATCGTATATGGAAATATAATATCTTAAATATTCAAAGTAAATGTGATAAGGGATAAAATATTGTCTCCTCCAGCTGGCAGCCAGTTTCTCTCTGCCCAATCATTGCAATGTGCTCATTGCTTTGTGTGAAGCTGAGCAAGCTTTCATCTGATCTCCTAACATCCTGTTTCCACACCTCTAGTGGCCAAGCCAACACAGATCAGCATGATAACACAGTCTAGTCATCCATCTGTCTGTCTGTCCTTCATCCATCCATCTGTCTATCCATTTGTCCCTTTAGCGTTCCAGTCACGCCTACACTTGCTGAGCCAAGAGAGCCAGACACAGATTGGACTGATAACACTTCCTACACAATCATCCATCTATCTGTCCAGTTGGCTAGCCAGGCTATGTTGGCTAAGGGGGATGGGACTGGGTTGAGTGGGTAGTTGTGCTGTGTCAGCACACAATCTCCAGTTTGAATGCACAAACTTCACCTGACATCACTCATCATGGTCCTTCATCCTTATTTGATTCACCTTTCCTATTTGTTTCAATTAAACACATTAATACTTCAAAAAGGTTTTACATTTAAATAAATGATTTTCTTTCCAAATTCAGGCAGTCCTGTATGTTTTCTTACTGGCAAAATGGAAAAAAGAAGGTTTTGTTTTTGGGCTGCATTTCTAACTGTATTCATTTGCAGTATTCCACATTACAACAAACAATTAATGTATCCAACAGGCACAGCTGTGAGATCAAACATGATTTATGCTTGTGCAGGCCATAAGATTGGTATAGATCGATATGATTTCCAATGTCCATCCGTAATATTTTATTAAGTACTTTATCTCAGTGACTAGAACACTTCCTGATACTGATCCTGATACTGGTCCCGGATATACTTTCATCCACATTGTCTGAGTGGTAAAAACACAGTATGTTGATAAGCTCTATATCTAAGGACAAAAACCCTCAGGGCTGTGCTCCACATCACACAAACACAAATAAATCCCCACTACTGACATGCTGTTTCCAAATGGTATTACCATTAATTGGACTTACCCTTGATTTGGGGGCATAGCTCTTAAAACATTAAACAACATGGAGAGAGGATGAGTAAGTCAATGTAAGGCAGAGGTGAGTAAGTCAATGCAATTGCATATTTAGAGATCTGCCAATTCAAAGATCTTTGTTCTGGACAGAAAACAACTGAGTAAAGTTGTATGGCAGGTGTATGCCTATATGGCAGGTCTTATTACATAGGCAGTGTTGTTTACACACATTTGAGATTCAATTTAAGAAGTGCAAAAGAGTCTCAGAGTTCCTTACAGGAATATTTAATGAAATGATTTACTGAAACATTAGGTCTTCAACTGTAGGGAAAGACTCTATGCTTTCCTCCCAGCTTCATAGGCTAAAGAAAGCGGGATTTAAACCAGTATTTCAATACAGCGGTACCTTACATTTACATTATATTTACATTTACAGCATTTAGCAGACCCTTATCCAGAGCGACTTACAATTGATACAGTCTTACAATCCAAGCAATTGTGGCTCAAGGACCCAACAGTGGCAGCTTGGCAGAGGTGGGATTTGAACCTTTTTGTCCATAGTCCAGTACCTTAACCGCTAGGCTACCACAGTCCCTTGGCTCTTGTTAATTCGTTCCAGGTTTGTCGAGAACCATAAATAATGAGTACTTAGCAAATTTTTCCCATAAGCAATAATGTAAATTGAATTAATCCATTCCACACTGTATAAAGCATTATATGGCATTATATACATTAATGAAGTTGTATTGTACAACCCTTTTAAGCACTCATGGAGACTTATTTGCACTAACATTACAGTACTGTAGATTTTAAAATAAAGAACAACACGATAAATATAGCAGAGATCCTCACCCAGCAATGGATATTTTAAATCTGAACCACTGAATCACTGTGAATCATGAATCATGAATCGAGTTTGGCTGAAACAAGTCATGCAGCTCGAACCGAGACAATTTTTTCTACTCAAAATGCATCGAGAACCGAATTCGATGAGTTCCGAGCAGTGTTCATTTTCACCAGCCAATTTTAATTTAGTTTTAGTTATAGTCTTTTGACCAAAACATAATTTAGTTTTAGTCATAATTCAGTCATCTGAATTGTTTTTAGTTTTAGTCTTGTTTTCGTTAACTAATTATAATAAGATTACAGTTGACTAAATCTGCAGTAGCTTTAATTGACTAAAATATGATATGTAAACATTGCAATGCTTTTTTTAACATTTCCCTTTAAAATGAAACATCTACATGCATGAATTGACAATAAAAGTATACATTAAAGTGGTTATAACTCAAAGTGTCCACAATAGATCTGCTTCACACTCACTGTGGACATTCAGCAGATAGGCCTATGCCAATATATCGACTCTCCTCTTACTCCTAGGTGTTGACATTGTTGAGCTAGTACGGTCTCCCCGGGGTTAGATCAAACGTCTGCGTCTTACCGCATCACTGATTGGATCGCTACCAAACACGTCACGCTTTTCCAAATACACTAAAGTTATTATGAGATCTTTTCCTAACTTGTCCATACCTGCCACAAACTAAATCAGATCTGACTGGATGTCGTCTCTGCCGATTTTTGTCTCATTTTTATTCGTTGAGAAAAGTGTCCATTCATTTTGCCCTAGTTTAGTTCGTTTTTCATTCATTTTAGTTTAGTCATCGTCTTGTTTTTGTTAGAAGAAGAGGGTCGTTGACGAAAACTATGACGAAAATCATTCGTCAATGAAATTAACACTGTTTCCGAGGTGGTCAAGAACTGAGGTACCTCTGTACTTCAAAAGCAGTTATTAAATTGTGTGCACAGCTCCAGAGATGAGGGTTGGAGTCCTGGCCTGAGCATGGAGTTTGCATGTTCTTCCCATGTCTGTGTGGATTCCCTCTGGGTACTCTGGACTTCTTCCAAATACAGTGGGGCTAAAAAGTATTTAGTCAGCCACTGATTGTGCGAGTTCTCCTACTTAGAAAGAGGTCTGTAATTTTCATCAAAAGTACACTTCAACTATGAGAGACAAAATGAAAAAAAAAATCCGGATATCACATTGTAGCATTTTTAAAGAATTTAATTGTAAATCATGGTGCAAAATAAGTATTTGGTCACCCTCAAACAAGCAAGATTTCTGGCTCTCACAGACCTGTAGGCTCTTCTGTCCTCCACTCATTACCTGTATATAATGGCACCTGTTTGACCTCATTATCTGTATAAGAGACACCTGTCCACAACTTCAAACAGTCAGACTCCAAACTCAACCATGGCCAAGACCAAAGAGCTGTCGAAGGACACCAGGAAGAAAATTGTAAACCTGCAGCAGGCTGGGAAGAGTGAATCTACAATAGGCAAGCAGGTTGGTGTGAATAAATCAACTGTGGGAGCAATTGTAAGAAAATGGAAGACATACAAGACCATTGATAATCTCCCTCGATCTGGGGCCCCACGCAAGATCTCATCCCGTGGGGTCAAAATGATCATGAGAACGGTGAGCAAAAATCCCAGAACTACAAGGAGGGACCTGATGAATGGCCTGCAGAGAGCTGGGACCAAAGTAACAAAGGGTACCATCAGTAACACACTTTGCCGAGAGGGACTCAGATCCTGCAGTGCCAGGCGTGTCCCCCTGCTTAAGGCAGTACATGTTCAGGCCAGTCTGAAGTTTGCCAGAGAGCATATGGATGATCCAGAAGAGGATTGGGAGAATATCATGTGTTCAGATGAAACCAAAATAGAACTTTTTGTCAAAAACTCAACGCGTCAGGTTTGGAGGAAGAAGAATGCTAAGTTGCATCCCAAGAGCACCATACCTACTGTGAAGCATGGGGGTGGAAACATGCTTTGGTACTGTTTTTCTGCAAAGGGGACAGGACAACTGATCCGTGTAAAGGGAAGAATGAATGGGGCCATGTATTGTGAGATTTTAAGCCAAAACCTCCTTCCATCAGGAAGAATGGGCCAAAATACCAGCTACAGTGTGTGCAGACCTGATGAAGACTTACAGGAAACGTTTGACCTCTGTCATTGCCAACAAAGGTTATGTTACGTTAAGGTTATGTGACTAAATACTTTTTTGCCCCACTGTACCAACATTCCAAAATCATGCATTAGTTCAACTGGTGTCTCTAGAGTTCCAGTGTGAGTGATTATCATGATATCATCATGATACTGATGATATTTTGACACGTTTCCATGATGCCATGATGGGAAAAATGAAACAGATGCCATGATTTTCTAAGGGTTTGCAAGTGTAAAATGCGCAAACAATATCCTCAAAATTTACTAAGAGGTTCAACAGATTGCATTAGATTCAACAGATGCATTAGAAATGAAGAAAATTACCTGCCCGATATTTGTGTTTGTCTTAATATGCTATTTGGGCTGTTTGACTGCACTCTTTGAATTCTGGGATAAACCTCTGGACCCCAACATAACTGTGGGGCTGGAAGTTGGTGGAGGTGGGGTGGAGAGAATAAACTGAATAAATATAATAAAAAAATTTAAGTTGAACTGTCTTAAAATTAAATTTTAAGACATTAAGTAAGAGAGTCAAAAAGTGACTTTATTGCTATTAAAGCTATATAAATATTACTGTCAGTGTTAGATCTTCTTAAGCCCACATTGTCTGCATGACTGCCTATGGCCTCTGAAATCCAAACTTGGCACGTTACTGGAGAGCAAACACACCTTTGTAAATCAGGGCTACAGTGTATATTTCATCACTGATTTTTTGTTATTTGTTTTTTAATTAAATTTAGTCAGCAACCTTCCAACCTAATTTTGTAAATTTTCCAACCTAATATATATATATATATATATATATATATATATATATATATATATATATATCATAGCTTTGATAATTCTTGCTAGTATGTAAATGTAGTCAGTGTACACTCCCATGCACCTTTTATTTAACCCCATAAGTAGAACATCAATCCTGCATAATCTCTAATTGACTTACAGAGTTCTATTTTGTCCTGCTTCATTTTATTCAGTAAAAAATCTGTATACATATTCAGTTTCATAGCATAACTCACTCCCATTTTGATCTGATTTACTCTAGGGTAACAGAAGTACCATCACCCATTAAAGTACAACAGCAGTGATTTTTGCACTCTAACTATCCACTTTTAGTGTAGATGTTTTGTCCTCCAATTCATACATGGGGATTTGAGATAGAAGAACTGCAGTTTCCTTCGACTCAAACAGACAAGTCTACCATGACCTGGATGACCGAGGACCTTCACAGACGAGATAGATCACAGGTTTGCCAAGCTCCATGAGTTCTCTAACTACGACAGTATATATGAAATGGACAGAGCAACCTACCACCAACAGCACAGTTCTAGACACAGATTAAACATAATAAAGCAAACAGTATGCACTCCAATTGCCGGTAGGTGCTTTGTAGCCTTTATTTTTGGCTGACTTCTCTTGTCTTGATCAGCCATATGAACTGTGCTTCTACTGCAAGTTTGGAACAAATTCACAATACTTTGTAAGGTTAAGAGGCTCATCCACCTGCTCTTGCACCCACCCTTTTGTGAAATGAGTACAAGGGCAGTATAATTTGAACTTAAGCAATTTTTCACTGGGCACAGTGACAAATTCCATTCACATGAATACACTGAATCACCAGAATGACAAACAGGCCAGAAAGGTAAACGCAAAAAGGTTAGAGTACTTCCCTCTTTCAACACCTCTTTTGTGTAATGGAGATTGAAACAGCCTTAGTTTTAGTCCCATTTCAAACTAAGATTACAAGATCATTTACGGAGACACACAGCAACACTTAGAGTACAGCATACCACAGACTACATATTTATAATCTGGACATAAATTTCGTATTAACAACTTGCTTTAAAACATTCCTTCATTTTGAAGGCTTAAGTTGTCATATTTACATAGTCTGTAAGGATGGGTTATCAGAAAAGAAGTTTCATCAGCAACCACTTTCTCTAAACATTTTCTGAATCTCCTTTAAGTTGTTATATACATGCTTGTTTAGCTTTACTATCTTTTTTATTTTTAATTCTATTCTCTCTTGCAAAACTGACAATGTGAATATACCAGACATAATGATGACAATGTAGATGTTATCCCAGTCATCCATATTTGTATTCTTTATTCACTTGTTAGATTTGTTTGCCTTTAAGCTGTAGAATATAGAGATTGTTCAACAACCGTTTCTCTTTCTTTGGTATTTATATTTCCTGGGTAATACTGGACTGAGGATCCGATTACCTTACCATTTTATGAAACAGAATCTTTCCTTCAGTTAAATCTCTAGGGGCTCAGTAATAACCAATAACCCAGCTCTGAATGTGTAGTGCACTGGAAAGCCAAAATAAAACAGCCACAGATTGTCCAAGATCACTGAGACTTGTCAGGGAGAGAGCGAATCAACTTTGTGGTTAACTGACCTTTAACTCTATAAAACAATGCTATCCATGCAAGCAAAACCTTGAATGGTCATAATTTGTAGTACTTACACTCAACTGCTGGCATGTACATGTGTTTTTCTTGAAGGTAACTGATTACAAATCCTTTATAGAAATATGTAAAGGTGGTCTAGTTCCAAGGTCTACTTCCAATGGGTATTTATGTAACTAAATCAATAAACCTCCAAAATCAATAGACACAAATCAACAGAGAAGCAAACATCAAAATCCAAGCCATAAGAAAGCATTTTACCATGCCTGTAAAATAATTTGCATGTTCAGTAGACAAAGCTGTGGCAATTTTAATCCCTTTTTTGTTGTGAAACAGTAAAAGGGCATAAAATACTGTATATACAAATGTCAAATGTCAGATTATCTATTAAATCATCTGAAACATGATCATACTTAATTTCGAATGTTAGAATAATATTTCACTATAATTTACAGCATGTAATAAAATATATTTGATCACTTTCAATATCATTTCTCATTATGACTAGTTGTGTGAGCTATGATTTCATGATACTCATGATATTTTGATGTCCGAGACAGCAATATAATGCCTCCTAAATAACTAATTGACATTTTAATTATTGCTTGAAAATGTATTGAGAGCAGCACAGTGGTGAATGTGGTTAGTGCAGTCGCCTCACAGCTCTGAGATCCCCGGTTCGACCCTGACTCAGGACTCTGCCTGTGTGGAGTTTGCATGTCCTCCCTGTGTCTGTGTGGGTTTAGTCTGGGTGCTGCAGTTCCCTCCCATGTTCCCTCCAAAGACATGCTTTAGATTGATTGGTCACTCTAAATTGGCTCATGACTAATGTGCTGATATAGCCTTGTGTGTGTTGTGAATATAGCAATTGATGTAACATCAAATAAAACTAATAAACATTGTATGTGAAATTTTTTTCAGATTGTCTCAGCAGAATGTAATTCCTATGCATGGCACAGCACCACAACATACCCATTTCTACTGTAGCAGAAAACCACAAAAACTCCCTATTCGTTGTGCTTGTATAACAACTATAAGAATCAGGTCATGTAGTGCATTTATTTAACTTTAATTACTCTTGTACATTTGCAAAGATGAGAACACCATCTGACTTTACTTTAGGAAAAGCAACTGTAAATATCTCTCTCTGTTCAAAGATCCACCACAATAGCGTAAAATATCCCACAAGCCATAATGCATTATGCGGAGACCTAGTCAAGCAAGACATTCAGTTTGTTAATGGAGCATCTGGCTTAAACATTCAATTTGACCACACTTTAACAGCAACAAAGCAGTCTTAAATTGAAGGAAATATATAAAGAGGACTATAAAAAAGCACATTTCTCTATAGCCATCTCTGGAATGTCAAACGAACAAAAGCAATGTTAATGTTTGAAGAGTTGTAGTCCATTATGAGAGCGGAGTTTATTTTGTGTAGACAGAGCAATAGGGAGAGAGCAGCAGCAGCTTTTACAGTTCTTTACTTTTCTGACACAGAGTGGTTATGGCATTTGGATTCAAAACAACACAACACAATAATATATTTAAATGGTTAACATAATAACCTTGCTGAAATGGGACTGGTAAATTTGTTATTCAATTGCAGTGCGTAGGAAGGTCCCAGCGAGGAAGGACATTGCTTATTTTTATAAATGCTTAATATACTGTATATAATATTTGCATATTCATATAAATATACACAGTGGGGCAAAAAAGTATTTAGTCAGCCACTGATTGTGCAAGTTCTCCTACTTAGAAAGATGAGAGAGGTCTGTAATTTTCATCATAGGTACACTTCAACTATGAGAGACAAAATGAGGGAAAAAAATCCAGGTAATCACATTGTAGGATTTTTAAAGAATTTAATTGTAAATTATGGTGGAAAATAAGTATTTGGTCAATAACAAAAGTTCATCTCAATACATAACCTTTGTTGGCAATGACAGAGGTCAAACGTTTCCTGTAAGTCTTCACCAGGTTGGCACACACTGTAGCTGGTATTTTGGCCCATTCCTCCATGCAGATCTCCTCTAGAGCAGTGATGTTTTGGGGCAACACGGACTTTCAACTCCCTCCACAAATTTCTATGGGGTTGTGGTCTGGAGACTGACTAGGCCACTCCAGGACCTTGAAATGCTTTTTCTGGATCCACTCCTTCGTTGCCTGAGCGGTGTGTTTGGGATCATTGTCATGCTGGAAGACCCAGCCACGTTCCATCTTCAATGATCTCACTGATGGAAGGAGGTTTTGGCTTAAAATCTCACGATACATGACCCCGTTCATTCTTCCCTTAACACGGATCAGTCGTCCTGTCCCCTTTGCAGAAAAACAGCCACAAAGCATGATGGTTCCACCCCCATGCTTCACAGTAGGTATGGTGTTCTTGGGATGCAACTCAGCATTCGTTTTCCTCCAAACACGACGAGTTGAGTTTTTACCAAAAAGTTCTGATATTATACTACATGATATTCTCCCAATCCTCTTCTGGATCATCCATATGCTCTCTGGCAAACTTCAGACGGGCCTGGACATGTACTGGCTTAAGCAGGGGGGACACGCCTGGCACTGCAGGATCTGAGTCCCTCTCGGCGTAGTGTGTTACTGATGGTAACCTTGTTACGTTGGTCCCAGCTCTCTGCAGGTCATTCATCAGGTCCCTCCCTTGTAGTTCTGGGATTTTTGCTCACCGTTCTCATGATCATTTTGACCCCATGGGATGAGATCTTGCGTGGAGCCCCAGTTCGAGGGAGATTATCAATGGTCTTGTATGTCTTCCATTTTCTTCCATTGCTCCCACAGTTGATTTATTCACACCAACCTGCTTGCCTATTGTAGATTCACTCTTCCCAGCCTGCTGCAGGTCTACAATTTTTCTTCCTGGTGTCCTTTCGACAGCTCTTTGGTCTTGGCCATGGTTGAGTTTGGAATCTGACTGTTTGAGGCTGTGGACAGGTGTCTTTTATACAGATAACGAGGTCAAAACAGGTGCCATTAATACAGGTAACGAGTGGAGGACAGAAGAGCTTTTTAAAGAAGAAAGTTAAAGGTCTGTGAGAGCCAGAAATCTTCCTTGTTTGTGGGTGGACCAAATTAATTATTTTCCACCATGATTTACAATTAAATTCTTTAAAAATGCTACAATGTGATTTCCTGGATTTGTTTTCTTATTTTGTCTCTCATAGTTGAAGTGTACCTATGATGAAAATTACAGACCTCTCTCATCTTTCTAAGTAGGAGAACTTGCACAATCAGTGGGTGACTAACTACTGTTTTTCCCGACTGTATGAGCAGGAGAGAGTGCGTGTTGAACCTGTGTATGCTTAGGGGTCTCATGCACCACCAGGCCTGCACACCTGGAGCAAACACGCCTTTATGAAGGAGTAGCAGAAAATGAAGGGAAGCTAGACAATGGGTTGAATTGGCGTTTGCAAACAGTGGGGTGCCCAAAATTTCATATGCAAAAATGGGATGCCTAAAATTCCACATACCAACTGACATATGATAGTTTAGAAATTGGGAATAATATAGAATGAGCCAACAAACTTAGGCTGAGATGGTTTGCCCAGTTTCCCAAACTCAAATAAATATTTTTACTTTTACTTTTGTCTTCTCAGTTTTAACTCAACGATCACTTAACACATTTATTAGTTTTCAACTTTCTTCCTTTAAAGTTTCACTTTCACTTTCACCTATTTCTTGCCGCATTCATTTTCTCTCGTTTGCAATTTTCTGCTTTTACTCCCTTCTCTAACTTTTACTCTCTTCTATAACTTGGCTTCACTCTTTTTTCAAACTTGTTTCTTCCCCTCTTTTTTAAATTTGCCCCTACTTTTCAAACTTGTCTTTACACTATACTCTTTTTTCATTACACATACAAGTCTTTAAATAGTTTTAAGTCATTCTGAATAAAGGTGTTGGCTAAAATGGCTAAATACCCTTACAATCTGTGCCTCCAATTTTATGGCACAGAAACCAGCTCTAACATTTGACTGACTTAAATAGACTGCAGCAGGACTGATGGGCATTCACGGTGATTGTCAAAGTGTTTTGTGAAGTGTAAACACTGTGATCAGTAATTAATCTGTGCACAATCAGTGCATTTATGCTGGCCTCTGGTGGCCAAGAGATACTATAAAACAATTGTCACCTGCTCCGTTTGGGTCCCAACTCTTCCATTTTTTCAAAATATTTCTTGTATCTTGGAAAACTTCTGAGAAGTCTCAACTAAACATACACTGTACGTACCCTTATACACTGTATGTATTTAACATAAACTGAATTTGATGTGATGTCTGAGACTGATATAATGATACAATGTTGAGATCTTGAAAATTTGTAATCACAATGTGAAGAAATCTCTTCATCCTACTGACAAATGTTCTGTATGTAGGAATGATCATCAATACAGCTTGTGACAACTGGTGGTATATCCATCACAATAGATATACAAATATAGCTTCAAGCAAGTTAAAGTAGCAGACTTGTTATTTGACATGGTAGAAAATTTCATGGAACTAGGGTTTTGCTTAATAAGAAACCTGAGGGGTTTTAGCTGTATTTATATCAAATTATGATATTAATTTGATTATCGAAATTGTATCAAAAATAGCCTTTAGTGCAGACTGACCTACTCGTAACTCCTGGCCGAAGACCGTGCGCTCACCCAGGGCTGAGCAGTTCCAACGGCCGTAGCGGAACTGGTACTGACATTCATTGATGCCCAGTTGAGCCCCTTCACCAATTACAATGATGGCATCAGGACGACTTTGGCAGATGGCCCGCTGACGAGGAGCCAGGCCTGGAATCTTGTTACAGATGATGTTGGCACCCAGGGCCACGACAGAGGAAAGGGCCCTTAAAGGGGAAAGAAAAGTGAAGGTACAGTGAGTTAGAACAGAGACGTACTCAGAAGATGGACTGATAAGTATGCTTCATGCTGTCTATTAACACAGCAGGTGAGGTACAGAATACAAAATGAAGAGCTCTATACAATAAGTTACATCTTGTGTTTAGTACGAGTGACCGATTGTTATACAGTCATCTTTACGCAAGAAGGCATTTAATATTCTAATGTAATTAATCAAAGCACCCTAGCAAACCTTGAAAATTATTTACTTGTCAGAAGTTTACACTAAAAAAGCTACACCATGTCTTAACTAGATTTACTGAGTTATTGGAACCCTTTGGTTATAAAAATGACAGAACGTGTTATTTCTTTGTGGTTATACAAAGCCTTAATCTCACACTGAAATGTGCAAAAGTCGTCTACAACGATGCTTGATGAGATTGCAGAACTCCAGTGATATGATCCTGAGCCACTCCAACAGATCTTGCAGGGTTTGGTTCTGTGGTGTGGACTCTGTTCTTCAGCTCACTCCTCAAGTATTCAATATGATTTAGGTCAGGGCACTGGGATGGTCATCTTATAAGCTTGCATCTGGCGACTGAATCATTTTTTGTGGATTTGGATGTATAAGTTGGATCATTGTCCTGGTGGATGTTCCAACCACGACCCATTTGTAACTTGGCAGGAGCAGCCAACATTTTATTTAAAATGTCATGGTAATTCATGCTCTCCAAGATGTTCATGTTCCGCCTTGCCAGAGGCTTCCAAAGTCTCACAGTTCCTCTGGACTTGGGTCTGGGTCTGGGTCTATGGCGCTCAAACAGACCAAGCATGCCCCCTTTTGTGATAGTTATTGAGAAAAAATTCTGGTAGACGATAATTACAACCATTTGTCACAGTTTTTTAAAAGAAATGCTTCTAAAAAGATTTCACAAATATTTGAGATGGTATGAAAAACAAATATTTGACAATGTATATCAGAGTGTTCTGAGCAGAAATGATATTTTGTTTATTTGTGCGTGGGTGAGGTCTTTCCACAATGGTTTGGCATAACTCCCTGATAAAGTAAGTTGGTTGGTACACTAATTGTTAGGTAACATAGCTACAATTGTTTCCAGATCTAACCAATGCCAGACAAGCCGCAGGCAACAACACAATTTGTAATTTGTCCTTCTCAAATTTAGAAGTGGTTCACATCTTGACCCTACAGTCATCGTAAATGTTATTCCTTTTAATTTGGCATTTCATTTGGTTTACAAAATAGAAATTTACAACACAAATCAGGTTTATATGTGTTTCATATATAATTCCTGGATGTTTAAATGTACTACAGATCATTAGTCTCCTTTATGTCTCCACAAATGTTTTTAAACTGGTCAAATAATAATGTCCAATATTGTTACACTAAAATTCCATAGAAGAGCTTGCAGCTCATCCTAACCAAGCTATGCATTACAGTGTGTAATAAAATATACATTATTAATAGAAGAGAGTGTGCTTTCATAACGTCTCCTAGTTGCACATTTTAAAGCTTGGTTCTACTCATATGACACAGCCTTAACAGTGCCTAGTGCTCACTGGGTATTTTGGGCACAGTTTGTGTATAAAACAGCAGTGTTAAACAACCTAGCCCTTTTGTTTACAACCATCTAACCCATTCAGATACATGTATTTCAAACATATCAGACACAAGGGCTATGAAAGCCCATGGAAGCACATGCCAGCTTTGAAGTATGACGTCGACCACTAAGGACTCCACCACAAGCATGGCAGGCTGCAGCATGCAAGCTGTGTGTCAGCAAAACGCAAAAGAACGAGCAAACTGGGAGGGGGGACAGTCACAAGTTATGGATTCCCTTTCAAAACACATGAAAGCTGGGAAACAAAGGGAGGGAATGTTCCTTGGAAATTGGATATGGTTGGCTTGAGTCTGCTGTAGTTGCCTTTCCGTGTCCACAAAAGCTTAAGAATTATTCTTAAATGCAAAACCACATGTGCAAAGACTGAGACAAGGAACTAGCAAATGTGTTCTTTGCTCTCAGTTTAACATACACTTATTGTTTCAGCTTAGAATCAAACCCATATGTCTGCAAATGAGAGCAGGTAAGGTATATAAAAAAATTTGACTCTCACTGGAAAAGGTGTAAAGGAGTAGGATCATTTGATGTACATTTGTAGGAAGTCGAACAAACATGAAACCTCTACTTACAGTAAGACTTACAGCCCTGACAATCATTGTCACAGCTTCGTTTAGATCTTCATCCATGCAAAGTCTAAGAACATTGCTTTTTGAGCTAGGGTTAGATGGGATTTTTAAATAAATATATATTCTTAAATTTCTGAGGCAAAGATGATAAAGTGATCCCAACATCCTGCGGATTGCTTACAGATACAATAGCTTTATTGGACTGCGTGAGGACCAGGGTATGGAAATCATTACCCAGAATCACCAAAAATCGCTCAGTTGAGACTGCCCTGTGCTTTGCTGCCACATCGATCTCCATTTCCTGTTTGTTTGGGGTTTTTTTTAACATACAGCTATGACTGATACTGATACTTCGTAATTCCTGAGTCAGAGGAAGTAAGAAGCACATGAATGAAATTCCCACACCAACACCAACCCTGATGATGGGACCATGTTAGATACAGTGTTCTAGAAGTCTATTCATTAAATGATCAAATTAACCCCATAACCAACTTTACTCATTTACTCAAATGAAAGCATAGTTATACCAAACTCTTTTGTTGCCAACTCAATGTTACCAAATAAGTCTGCATGCACACCTGCTCACTCAAAAACACACACACACACCACCACCACCACCACCACCACCACCACCACTACCGACAACAACAACACCTCCATGACCAAATTACCTGCACAAAATAGTTCAATGCATTCTCTATATGAACATATAACTTAATTAAACTCTTTAAGGGACATTTAACACCTCTGAAAAATTTGTGTATCCTTCAAACTTGTTCCTTTCCACAACTTGATTCCAGAGTCATTTTGAAAGCACCTTCCCACCATGGTGAGTTCTTTGAATTGAATGCAGTACTAAGAGTGGAATCCTCATGAAAACATCACTTAATTTGAACAGTTTAGTCCAAATATATTTACAATTCAATTATTTGCCTTCATTTACAGTCATTGTCAAAATGAATCTTTACTTCTGATGACAACACTTCAAGAGACGGTGGCAAGGAAAACCTACCAAGGAATATTGAGTAGAAATTTTGAGAAAATCTGAAACTCAAAGACAGAGGGACAATCCTCTGATCAACAATGGACACACCTCATACAATATACGTATAGATAATGTAATTACATATACTTATTTCGTGCTTTGTACTTGAACTATTTTGTTATTTTTGGGCGATTCAAAAATATAAATATCTACACCAGTACTGTACAAAATCCAACTGCTGCATACTGGTCAACCACAAATAACCTGCCTGCAAATTACAGTACAACAGAGTGTACAAAATAGCAATAGTCCAATAAATAAAGCCATTTAAATAATCATTTACACATTTGTTATGCTCGTGGTTTGTTTACAAATAAATTAACCATTTCCTTTTTCCTTTTGCTTATAGTCCACTTTAGGCCATGTATTATGGCATCTAACACAGTTTTCCAGTAACTATAATGCCCTACTATGTCTGCATCATGTTGATTTCAGCTAAAATACACTTTCTATCACAGACCAGGTTATGGCAAGGTAGAGAAATAAAATAGGGGCCACAGGCATTTACTGGCTACTGTCTGTGATTAGGTCATCCCCCCCATTCCATGTAGTTAACACTGTTTGTTGAACATGTCCCGATCCGGTAGTGAGGCTTGCAGGAAGTCCGGCTGTATGCACTAAGCATACTGCTCACCACCTCTGCCTTTTAGCTACTGTAGTTCTCAAAGGCACAGAAGTGGAAGTCAGACTTCACTTCATAGAAACAAGTCTGTACACAGTGTACCTAGCCACAGCAGTAATGAAAGGGGTGACTGGCTCATCAGCTACCTTTGGACATCATGGTGGCATAGTGGTTAGTGCAACTCCTTCACAGCTCCAAAGATCCCCAGTTCCATTTCCAGCCTGGGTTACATCTTTGTGCAGTTTGCATGTTTTCCATATGTCCTCCTCTGTGTACTCTGATTCCTTCCACATTCCATAGGTGTGTTAGGTCAACTGCCATCTCTGAAAGTGTCCCAGTGTGTGTGTGTGTGTGTGTGTGTGTGTGTGTGTGTGTGTGTGTGTGTGTGTGTGTGTGTGTGCCTGCCTTATGATGGATTAGTGGCCTTTCTATGGATGATTCCTGCCTTGTGCCCTGTGCTGCCAGTTAGACCCCAGCAGGTCTTTGACCCTGAACTGGATTCAGCAAGTATGAAAATGAATGAATGTAGATGAAAGCTAGATGTTTTAAAGAAATAACTAAATGGCTTCATAAATAAGAATACACAGCACTTCAATATAGGATCAAAGCAAAAAAAAACACTTACTTATCTTAAAAATGTGGTAGATGGGAAAATATGGCAAAATAAATCAGATCTGTACTTTGAGGAGGATTTTCACATAAACAAGACTTCTTGGTAAATCATGAATAAATAATCCTGAAGACAAGTAAATGCACTCTAGATTTAAACAAGAGAAAATAAATGTTCTCTTTAGGCTTGGCTAAAACTAACATGCGGTTCACCAGCCATTTAAAACAGGTCTGAGTTCAACTATCTCAAAACTACCAACATGAACTGATTGGCACCAGCTGCTTATTCGAAACACACAGATCTTAACTTCACAAGCCGTCTCAATTTTTGTACAAGAAATTAAAAAACTTAAAAAAATTTTTTTTTAACTTTCTTAAATTTTAGTTTTTGTCCCACAAACTAAAATAAGTGAACCTCATAATACTTTTTTACATTGAATTTAAATATATTTTAGAATTGTTCTATCTGCCTTTCGTTCAGGGATCCTTTTGAAGTTAGAGAGCAATTAAATTAACAATAAGTGTATTTTACTGATTCATAATTAAGGCTGTTATTAGATTTGAAATACAAATGTACTTTGTATATTTAAAACGTATATTTAAAGTGTATCCATATTTTCTACTACTTTTTCTACTTTCTCAAGAAAGTGGATGGGGAGGGGGCATTTTACAATCAAAAGTCATTAACAGCATTTTTCATGAGGGATGTGAAACAACAGTTTTGGTATTTGAATGTCACAGCAGATGTAGCAGAAAAAATGTGTATTATTTATGCATTTTCTTGGTATGGTGGTGGATGGTGTATCAGCACAATACTTCTTCTTTACAGTCTTTCCATATCATCCAAGATTCTAGGTCCTCTCTTGTGCTCTCTTGTCTTTAGTTCATCCCACCGATTTTCTAGAGGACTGAGATAACCATGGCAGAAGCTTGATTTTGTGCTCAGTAAACCGTTTTTCTGTTGATCAAACAGTTTGGATCATTGTCCTGCTGGAAGATCCAATAATGAGCCATTTTAGTGTCTTGGCACAGGTAGACAGATTTTGATTTAAAATGTTCTGGTATTTTAGGGAGTCCATGAGGCCATGTACCCTAACATGGTTCCCGGGGTATTTGGAGGAAAATCCCAGCCCTAATACCTCACAAATGATCCACCGTACTTAACAGTGGAGATCAAGTTGTTTTCAGTGAATAAATAATCTTTCACACCAAACACACCTTGAGCGTTTGCTGCTGAAAAGTCATTTCATCTGATCATAGAATATAGTTATAGTCACAGGAGCATTTAGCAAATTCTAGGCACTTAGGTTTGTTGTTAAATGACAGGAAATGCTTTTTCCTGGCAAGCCTTCCAAATAATCTGGTTTGAATTTGTTAGACTTGCACAGACATGCAGTCGGCAGAGGCAGGTGGAGCAGTGCCTTGCCTGTCACACAGTGGTGAAAGTTTGTGAACCCTGTAGAATTTTCTGTATATCTGCATAAATATGACCTAAAACATCATCAGATTTCCACAAAAAGTAGGTAAAGAGAACCCAAACCACAGTCAGACAGATTGTGTACAAATGGAGGAAATTCAAGACCATTGTTACCCTTCCCAGGAGTGGTCGACCAACAAAGATCACTCCATGAGCAAGGCTTGTAATTGTTAGCGAGGTCGCAAAGGACCACAGGGTAACTTCTAAGCAACTGAAGGCCTCTCTCACATTGGTTAATGTTAATGTTCATGAGTCCTCCATCAGAAGAACACTGAACAACAATGGCGTGCATGGCAGAGTTGCAAGGAGAAAGCCACTGCTCTCCAAAAAGAACATTGCTGCTCGTCTGCAGTTTGCTAAAGATCACGTGGACAAGCCAGAAGGCTATTGGAAGAATGTTTTGTGGATGGATGAGACCAAAATAGAACTTTGTGGTTTAAAAGAAAAGCGTTATGTTTGGAGAAAGGAAAACACTGCATTCCAGCATAAGAACCTTATCCCATCTGTGAAACATGGTGGTGGTAGTATCATGGTTTGGACCTGTTTTGCTGCATCTGGGCCAGGACGGCTTGCCATCATTGATGGAACAGTGACTTCTGAATTATATCGGAGAATTATAAAGGAAAATGTCAGGACATCTGTCCATGAACTGAATCTTAAGAGAAGGTGGGTCATGCAGCAAGACAACGACCCAAAGCACACAAGTCGTTCTTCCAAAGAATGGTTAAAGAAGAATAAAGTTCATGTTTTTGAATGGCCAAGTCAAAGTCCTGACCTTAATCCAATGGAAATGTTGTGGAAGGACCTGAAGTGAGCAGCTAATGTGAGGAAACCCACCAACATCCCAGAGCTGAAGCTGTTCTGTACGGAGGAATGGGCTAAAATTCCTCCAAGCCGGTGTGCAGGACTGATCAACAGTTACAGGAAACGTTTAGCTGCAGTTATTGCTGCACAGGGGGGTCACACACCTGATACTGAAAGCAAAGGTTTACATACTTTTGCCACTCACTAATATGTAATATTGGGTCATTTTCCTCAATAAATAAATGAGCAAGTATAATATTTTTGTCTCATTTGTTTAACTGGGTTCTCTTTATCTACTTTTAAATCTGATGATGTTTTAGGGCATATGTATGCAGAAATCTAGAAAATTCTAAACGGTTCACAAACTTTCAAGCACCACTGTAATCTAATAAAAATAACTGTAATTAAATTTTGCTTTTTTCTCTCTGATCTGTGTTATGAATGCCATTTCTCTATGATTCTGATCATTTTTATTTTCAATTTACTTCAGTTTTCTTTGCAGAGTTTGGTTGTAATTCCCAGCAACGCACAATGAAGTGCAGAAGAGGAAGTGCTGAGAGGTCTGCCTCACCTTGGATTGTGCAATCCCATTAAAACTGAACTGAGCGTGGAGCATAAGTATGTGACTGTGACTGTTTGTGTGAATATCACCAATATGCTGTTTGTATACCTTTTATTTGCTTGTCATCGCCTTCCATAGTCTACAAAATCTATTTTACATGTGTAAAAGATGCCCATATCTGATAACAGAATAGTGCAGGACAGTAATTAAAATGTTTGAATCCAAATTTGCCTGGATGAGGACTCAAGTTTATTAATATATAAATACTCACTGGGCAAAAAATTAGTCACCTGTGACTGAAATGTACCTCCTAGTGTGTAATACCTCCACGAGCACAAATAACAGCTCTGAATCAATTTGGCATGGACTGGACAAGTTTCTGAATGCAGGCGATATCAATGTTCAGCCATTCTTGCGTCAAAGAATTGCGCACTTCGCCCAGATTTCGTAGATGCCTTTCCTGACATCTTACTCGTTGTTCCAGGTAGTCCCACAGATTTTCAAATGGATTCACATCTAGGGATTTTGTGTGCCAGTCCAGATGTGTGCCTGCTCCTGAATGTTCCTTCACACTCTGGTCTTTGGTATACCCAAATACAATCCCTACTTTTTGTCAATCATTAAGACCTGCTTTGCGACCCAGGGTATTTATAGACCTCACCCTTGTGCAATGCCATCTGCAGGAGCCTGAAGTTACCTACACCTTAAACATGAAAGGTGTCTAATTTTTTGTCCAGGGAATATACAGTGGTACTTTGGTTCTCAACCACCTCAGAACTTGTCAAATTCGGTTCTCGATCCATTTTGACTAGAAAAATTTGTCTCGGTTCTCGTCGTTTGCTTGGTACTCTCCACACTTGCTTAAACTTGCATGAGTTGAGCCGTGCGACTCGTTTCAGCCGAAATTCGATTCACGATTCATGAGTCACAATTCAGTACACAGTGATTCAGGTTCACAATAGCCCTCAGAAAAGATCTCCAGTATTTTCATTGTTTTTTCTTTATTTTTACATCTATAGTACTGTATTCTTAGTGCAAGTAAGTTTTCATGGGTCCTAAAAAGTTTAATTCATAAGAGCCAACCAAAAGCAAAACAAGAATGAAATGCTTCAAAACACAGGCTGCAGTTAGCTTAGCAGCTATGCTAGCGCCCAGAGTTCATCAATAGACTAAGTGTTGCTTTTACTTTTCACTTTCAATTCATTACTCACTAAATTGCATGAGTTTTATCAACACCTTATTATAAAATAAGCTTTGCGTTATTGATTTTGGCCAACTGTAGGTTAAAGTAAGTGTTTTAACATAGTATTCTTTCCATATCTCTTCTATTATGCAGTATTATGTATTATGTAGTAAATACTCGATAAACTCCTCAGTTCATGATAAATTTACCTTATGATGGATTTGTCGGAACATATTCCCTGAGCACCTGTACAATACAACTCCATTAATGAATATAATGCGTTATACAGCGTGGATTTCTGGGGGTCTGGACCAGGTTAATTCAATTTACATTCCTCATGGGAAAATTTTGCTTGCTACTTTTCGTTTTCAGTTCGCGACATGTCTTCAGGAGCACACAACAACATGAACTGAGCTAACGATCTACCACTATATATATATATATATATATATATATATATATATTTACATATATTTACATTTACATTTACAGCATTTAGCAGACGCCCTTATCCAGAGCGACTTACAATTGATACAGTCTTACAATCCAAGCAATTGTGGGTAAAGGGCCTTGCTCAAGGACCCAACAGTGGCAGCTTGGCTGAGGACCTTGGACCTTCTGGTTCATAGTCCTGCACCTTAACCACTAGGCCACCACAGTCCCATATATATATATACCTCAGTGAAAGAGGAAGTCTTGGCTCACTACTTTAAAGTTCCTAGACATTCTGCTCAACTTAAAAAAGTAAAATATAAATGACAAATGCTTCTGTTATATTTTGTATTTACGAATTTCCAATGGGTGCCGAAAAAATGTGGCACATGTGGTTTGTGGTTAGTAATGATAAACTTTAATAAAAAAAAAAAAAACATAAATGTGTACAGGAATTATTATTATTATTATTATTATTATTGTTATTGTTATTGTTATTGTTATTATTATTGTTTTGTTGTTATTATTGTTATTATTGTTGTTGTTGTTGCTGTTGTTGTTGTTTTGGACCACAATAATAACAATAATTTTAAAATATTAAAATATTTATTTGTAATGTAAAACAAAAGCCCTAAAATCTTAGAACCCAAATTAGAAAAAAATAGAACAGTATGGAAAATACATATACAACAAATGCAGTGTGTCTTACATTTACTTGGACTTTCATATAATTGTAGACAGTATGAACTCAAGATATTTCATGTTTTGTCTTGTCAACTTCATTTCATTTGTTAATAAACATCCATTCCTGCATTTCAGGCCTGCAACTCATTTCAAAAAAGTTGTGACGGTAAAGCACTTAGCAGTTTGTAATGTTGCCATTCCTTCCCACAACATTTAAACCATGTTTTGGCACAGAGGTTTCCAAGTAATGAAGTGTTTCAGGTGTTATTATTTTCCCATTGTTCCTGCAAACACCTGTTATGGTGTGCAAAAGTACGAGATTGTCACTGTTGCATTTTTCGTTTAAAAATTCTTCACACATTCTCTATTGGGAACAGGTCAGGACTGTACTCATACCCTCTTTTTTAGCAGCCATGCCACGTTGCATCATGTGGTTTTGCGTTGTCGTGTTGAATAATGAACGGACATCCCTGCACAAAATGTGATCTTCAAGGCATCATGTATGTACTCAGTGTTCTTTTCTGCATTAATGCTGCCATCACATAAGTGTAAATTATCTGTGCCAAGGGCAATGACCCAACTCCATACCATAACAGAGCCTGGCTTTTGGACTTGTTGTTGATAAAAGTCTGGATGTTTCCTTTTTGTCTTTGCTCTGGAGCACACGGCATCCATTTCTTTCAAAAAAGATCTGGCACACTGATTCATCTGACCACATCTTCCACTGTGTGATGGTCCATCCCAGATGCCTCAGAGCTCAGAGAAGCTTCTGAACATGGTTTTATTTTTGCACAGTCAATTTTTAAGTGGCTTTTGCGAATGTAACTCTGTATTGTAGTGCTTGACAAAGGTTTGTCAAAGTAATTCATTGCCCATGTGGTTAAATTAGCTATTGATGAATGTCTGTCCTTGATGCTGTGTCACCTGAGGGATCTGAGATCATGTTCAGCTTAGGCTTGCACCCTTGCCCTTTATGCACTGAAATTCCGCCAGATTCTTTGAATTGTTTAGTTACATTATGCACTGGAGAGGATGAAATATGCAAATATCTTCTTATTGTCTTTGAGGAACATTGTTTTTGAATATTTTAATACATTTCTCTTGCATTTTTTGACAAACTGGAGATCCTCTGCTCAACTTTGCTCCTCAAATACTCAGCCTTTCATAGATACTGCTTTTGTACCATGATCACAAGCACCTGTTGACAGCACCTGTCTGAAATCACATCATTATTTAGCTTCGTTATTTGTACCTCACCACTAGCCCTAAACTGCCCCATCCCAAGTCCCAATGTGTTGCAGGCCTGAAATGCAGGAATGGATGTTTATTAACAAAGAAATGGAAGTTGACCAGACAAAACAATAAATATATTGTGTTCATACTGTCTGCAATGAAATAAAGGTCAAAGTAAATCTAAGACACGTTGTGTGTTTTTAATTTGCATTTTCTATTCTATCACAGATTTTTCTGATTTGGAGTTGTAATATAATTAAATAAGGAAGGATGTATGTCTATAGATACTGTAGACAATTCCTTGTGTGAATATAAGTCCTGTTAGTCTGTGTTTGTGTGTGCGTGCATGGAATTGATTTTGCGTGTGTGTGTGTGTGTGTGTGTGTGTGTGTGTGTGTGTGTGTGTGTGTGTGTGTGTGTGTGTGTGTGTGTGTGTGTGTGTGTGTGTGAAGGTCATATATCAATGTGATGATCAAATGACACTTTAAAGATCAGCCATTTTTACTCTATGGGACATTTTTACAAAAACTGCAACTTTCCATGGAACCAAAAGACCCAAAATGTTACAAAATGTTAGGTTACTGGGATTAAGGTTAGGGTTAGGTGTAGGTGTATGGTTAGTATTATGTCAACGGAAAATCCTCACAGTGATAGAAAGACATTGTGTTTGTGTGTGTGTGTGTGTGTGTGTGTGTGTGTGTGTGTGTGTGTGTGTGTGTGTGTGTGTGGGAGCTATGGAAACTGTGTAAAAATTAGACTACATCCTTACTTTTTTATAAGATCCTATGAGATTCAATTTATTTGATTCTCATCTGAATAAGAAGTTTAAAATTGCTAACATAAACAATGGCATGTAGTTCTGTAGTGAGCAAACCAAGGTATGCTATACATAGGCTTAGCCACTGAGACCAGAAACCACATCTATTTTAGCCTCGGATTTGGGGTCTCTAGCATAGGTTAGAGAAATATTTGTATAACGTTGTTGGAACCAGCATATTATTTAGTCAAAACGCAATAAATGAGTTGGTTAAAAAAACAAATCTTTAAAATACGTTCCTACACTACTCACGTCCCTTGACAATCCCCTAGTTTTTAATCTGGCTATAAAAGGCACTACACCTAGGCCTATTAAACCGCAATTGCAGGCGTAAAATAACGTTTAGACCTTGTGAATGTAAACGTGAGATAAGGTAGCACCTGTAAGAAAAAGACAGCAGGCTACTTATACACTCTGAATCTCCCTGAACATCTCTGCCACTTAGTGGCCAAATGAGCCCTCTTCCTTTTCCGATCATACGGAGCCGTTTAGAGTTCTTCACCAAGCAGGAATAGTTCCATGAAACGTTCAGATATTCACCGGCATTATTTAAATAATGCCTTGCAGATATTTCATTCCAAATTCCACACACATAATCACGAATCACGACAGGTAGGTTCCAAATAAAGGTTACTCCCTCGAGTAACATCAAATGGTTGCGGGGTTCAAATGATCATTTGTGGAATTCACAAACCTCCCAAGAGAAACAGTGGATATAAGCTTTATAAATGCTAGTTTCTTCAGGTGAATGAAAGTAAATTGTGCAGCCCTATTTTAACAGAACGAGAAACATATCGTTAAAATTGGAAACTCGTTATAAAGCATAGGCTACTGGGGAAACAAGCCTGCTCGGGTTTGGTGAAAAGTGTAAGCTCTACAGTAAGATCTATAGTATAGGCGATATGCGCAGAATATTCGAATTAAGCATGTGACCTGTGTGAACATCAGAGGCGCACCGAGACTCGCACTTACAGGTAACTGCCGCTCGTCAGGATGAGGAAGATCTGCGGGTAGTAGACTGACAGCAGCACTGTGCGCGACGAGAACACGATCATGGTGGCATTGAGCGAACGGGCGCTTTCTGACCAGCTGAAAGAAATACGAAGCTCCTCTATCCTATGCGTTAAGCTTTCCGTTCTTCGTTTGTAGCTGTAGAAGATCACGAGTTTCTACGCGGCTCGTAACTCCCGGGAGAGGGCGAGCGCAGCAGCGGCAGTGTGCGCGCAGAGCGACTGTCTCATGTCTCAGCGGGCGAGGCAGTTACCATGTGGTTGCCAGGCTGGAACGATGATGGTTTTAAGGATTTTCGAATGGCAGGGGGAAATCTCTCTCTCTCTCTCTCTCTCTCTCTCTCTCTCTCTCTCTCTCGCCCGCGCGCGCTCTACATTCGGGGGTTGCAGTTGGATAGAGGCGCGGCTGTCCGCCCACTTTTACCAAAAGGGGCGACCTGAGTGGGGCCAGTTTCAGTGAAATGGATGGTGCCTATCTGCTAAGGTCGCTGACATGCCGCATCACTTTCTTACTAGAAATGGTCAAAAGCACCAGCTGGCAGGTTCATGCATTGCGCTGAATATGATGGTTGTTCTGGATGTTGTTTTGGAATTACCCTCAATATAGCTCTTGTATTGGTCCACCTATTTATATTCGCCATCCTTGGGGTGATCAGATTTACAACAGGTGTGGCTAGCATCATCTCTGAAGAACACCTGGATTCAATATTTTATGTATATGCTTATGTTTGGGTTATGTTTAGCTTGAGCAAGTGCATTCGAACACCTGTTCCCTACAGTATTAGGCAAGGTCTGACTGTCTTTAGGCCCAAAGTTAAGTCTAATTTTGAGTGTTTTCCATACTACCAACACACCTTAAAGGACATGGTCATGGGCACCTCCAGTTGCAATGGAGATTGTATTGGAAAAATCTGGAACTGCAAGGGCAAATAGGACTCCACGATGGGACCTAAGAAGTATGTTCCTTCCAGGCTGAATGCAGTTATCTGCCTGCACAAGCACTTGAAAGCCTGTCTGTCATCACCCGCAGTCTCCTATCTCAGTAGAGTGCTGCTATAGTGGTAGGTTCTTTACAGGCTTTAGCTCCTGAGTGCCCCAGGGAGGCAAACTGGTTTGGCTTGATAAATCACAAAGATATCTGGTAGAGACTACATGCTGCTCATCTCTGCACAGAGATACATGGGTCATCTACCAACACACTGGAGATCCTGAAGGCCGTTATTCACGTGGCATTTCAGATAAGTGATGCACACAGGTGACCACAGTGATAATCAGGCCGGGATCACATACAAAGTTTAGTTTTCCACTGCATGTTTCATTGGACTAATGCACTCACGCAGCAGAGCATTTAAGTTATTAAGTTTTATGCACCTCAGGATTTGATTTAGGCTTAATTCCTACCTCAGCACCGCCCAGTCAGAGTTTGTGAAATCCTTACTCTTCGTACTGAGCTCAAGAAACATCAGACAATGCATTTAAGTAAATATATGTGGGTGCATAAAATGACTTTCACATATCTTCTGCGAGGCACACACTTTCTGTCAGACTACATGTAAGGTGAATGCAAACCACAAGCTGCGTGTGAGTAAAGGAATGTGGAAATACAGCTCAGCCATGCCGTTATTAATGAGGGTTCAGAGAAGAGAGAGAGAGAGAGAGAGAGAGAGAGAGAGAGAGAGAGAGAGAGAGAGAGAGAGAGAGAGAGAGAGAGAGAGAGCGAGAGAGAGAGAAAGAAAGACAACTATGCAAGCAACATTTTCCCTGAATGTAGCCTACTACAAAAGTGTAATAACAATTAGGGAATCAACTCATGCAGGTTAATACGTGTACTCGTGGGATTAAAACAAAAACAGTTCCCACACTTGCTTGTCAAGTTCACTGAGAACCTTTGAGGCACAATGCAAACAACCATTGCACAGGTGCACTAGGAGGCATGAAGGCTATACTGTATGCTTGACTATGTAAAAAATGTAGGCTATTATGTCAGAACTCACCCGAGTCTAAGATATGCGATGGCGAAACAGAGAAGCACGTTAACCATCCAGTGTCTCAGGGGTCTGGACATGGTGTTAAATAGGTCTGTGCCCGGGCCATTCACTCAGCAAACTGCAAGCACACTGGAACTTCACTTCAGACTTTACGGGTGAAGCAACTGTGTCTCTTATTCAGACAAGGTACTCCGCGTTCCTTTAAAGGTTGCTGGAATTCGACACCCATAGTCAAAGTTAAAATAAAAGCTTACTGGTGTTATACAGTCTTTTGTTGAAATTTAGCAAACAAACCGATAGAGCTAAGGAGCGAGGGGAGGTCAAGGCTGCGTTCCCTTCGTCGCACTCTTTGTTTCAAAAGCGGACCAGAGTTGTGTTTCGACTGTCTTCGTCAGGTGAACCTGCCATTCTGCTCGGATTCCTTCTCCAGCTCTTTTTCTCCTCCTCTTCTTCCCGACGGAATACAGACGGCTATCGGGTTGCAAAGCGCATCGACTGCCGCTCGCCGTGCCCTGACGACATCTTAAATTCTTTCCTCCTCACCGCAGGTAGGCGAGAGCAGGTAACTGAAAACACGCCCCCTCCACTGTAAAGCGCGCGCTGAGAGGCTTCATCAGAGAGGCACGGGTACTTCTTACATATAGAGTTCCAAAGTAAAACCCTAATATAACCCTCCTCCGTCCCAAATGACAAACTGCGTCCAAAAAAAAACCCTTTAGAAAGCCATCTGAGATACAAGCAAACTTTTGTGACCATACTGAACCTTTTAAGAGGGTTCTTCAAGTACAAATGGAAATCAAGAAACACTGAGCATTAAAAAACCCTTAAGAGCATTTCTTCCAAGGGTGTGACACCAGTAGTGGTCTAAGCCATTTTTATTCATTTTATGTACATTGCTGTTTATGTATATTAAGTCATTTGGGTTTGAGGCTACTTCTTTCTATGATTTCTATATGTTTTCTATATTTGTTTATATGAGTGGGCAGGCTTCCCTTGTGTATGTGTTGTGTGCTATCAGAAATATTTTAGAAAAAGTCTAAACAAACAAATAAAGCATCCTATATGTTTCTTTGATTTGAACTTTAGTGTTTTTTGCAGAGCCCGATAACAATAAGTCTTCCATATGGACCTATTTAAAAAGCCATTTGAGATCCAAATGCAGTTTGGGGGCATAATGTATGCATATTAAATTCTAATAATATTATTAGTCAGACTATAGATCACTGGCACCATTTAACACCACTGTGACTTGCATTATATCTTAGCTAGTGCACCACAGATAAGCATATGGATTTTAGATGTAGTTTCATCACTAATTAAATAATTCCTTGTGATAGTTTGTGGACTTCTTTAAAGCTTATGTATGTGTTGTGCTCTCAAAAACATTACAGTTTATTTTAAAGCTGACACTAAATCTTTCCTTGGATGTTAAACTTTAAAGATCTTTGTAGATCACTACAAGAAACATGGTTCCAAATAAAATCACTTTAGAAAGCCATCTCAGCAACGAAAATCCTTTTGGTATAGTAATGAACCTTTAAATGCTTCAGAAGGTACCTCAAGTAAAATTTGCTATGTCTATCCTTTATCCTTCTGAAAAACATTATTTACAGCAGTGTGACACCAGTATTTGAAGTCATTTGTACCCATTACTTCAGACTGGACCAGTATAAAGACCAGTATAATCACTGAAATTATGGGATGCTCTGCATCTAACATAGTGCACCATATTGATTGATTGCGAATGTAATTGTATTTTTTCTAATAAAGTCATTCATCATAACAGTTAAAAGGTAAACGTTTGCAGCATGTAGGCTCCTTCAAATCTAATGTATCATTTCTGCACCATTGTGCATATTCACTCAGTGTCAAAACAATAGACTCAAGAATCAAGAAGGTGTTCTTGGAATTTAATGAAACTTTATGTGTATGAATGTAATGATGACATTTGTAAGTGATTACAATATTAGAGTGAAAGGTTAAGTTTACTCGAGAGAAATGTACAATTGAAAGGAGGCTCTAGTTACCCTGTTAGGTTGCCTCTAGCCTGGATTCAATATGAGATATCATTGGGTACTGGAGGCAAACAGATTCTGTATGGTATCCTGAAGCACATTTGCCCATGGATGTTGCAGCTGGGCCTGTAGATCCTCATCCATCACACCAGCAGTTGGGGCAGTGTGCTCCACAGTGAAGGCAGGATTGAAGCGTTCATCACGAGGCCTCCATGCTTGAACCTGACTGTCATTAAATTCCAAACAGAACCTGGATTCATCACAAAAGACAATACGGTTCCAGTCAATAGAAGTCCAAGTTTCTTGTTCATGACATCATTGCAAATGAAGCTGATGATGGCTGGCTGTCAATGGCAGGACACATACTGGGCGCCATGACAACAAACTTCCTTCAACTAAGTAGGTGGTCCAGGCAGAGACAGGGGTGTGTAGTGAAGGTGCCACCTGTATCTGGATGTCGAACAACACTTCTTATAATCTAAGTCAGAACAGCATAGATATGGCAGGAAATTCATGGAAACAACCATCCTGAGTCCAATGATGCGTCCCCTCTCAAAGTCTGTCATTTGGACAATATGTCTTTGAGTATTACAACATTACAACATTTAGCAGACGCCCTTATCCAGAGCGACTTACAATTGACACAGTCTTACAATCCAAGCAATTGTGGGTTAAGGGTCTTGCTCAAGGATCCAACAGTGGCAGCTTGGCAGATGGGGGATTTGAACCCTGGATCTTCTTGTCCAGAGTCCAGTACTTTAACCACTAGGCCTCATAGTGCATCATAGATGCACGTCTAGCAGTCAACGATCTATCACCAAGAGGTACACTACCAAAAGTAGACTCCAAGAGCCTTTTTATAGGGCAGCGAGGAAAAGATTTTATGCCACCCTTTGTGGCAAGACCCAGTCTCTAATCAGACCAGACCTGTATTTGTTTACATATCTGCCTGAGACATACCTGCATGCTGACATTTCTAATTGGTTGCGTTATGTTCTTGTCAGTGAGTATATATAAGGAGCATATATAAGAAATTAAAAAGAAACTTTTTGTAGCAGCCCTCTAAAGAGGCTGTAAGCAACTTTGGAATAAAACTGGTATGGTAAGAGATATGATAAGAAACTTAGGCAAACAAGTTAGGTTGTAGTTAACACTCAGAGATTTTCGTGTTTGAATTTATAGTCTTTTCTCAAATTTCTCTTTGCACACAGCTTAGTCTTTAACAAAATTAAGAAAATACTGTGTGTCACTTTTTGGCCACCACTGTTTTTCTACATTCCTGGTGTGCCATGATCAATAACATTCCTCATTGTAATAAGCTTTGGTATAATACAATTAATGATCAACACAGAACTGTATGAAAAACAGCTTTTATAGGTATACTCTGGAGATTTAATGACATTAAAAATAGCTTTAATGCTTCTTATTCCTTAGCACTGAATGTCAGCATTGAAAATGCAGATGTCTTTGTACTTACAGGCTTGTTATTGGTTTAACAGCATGTCTTGTTCGTGCCTACCTTAACTAGCTCTAGCCTGATGGCTAGATTCACACTTAACAGTGTTGCTTGAAAGTTTGTGAGCTATTTCTGCACAAATATGACCTAAGTCATAATCAGATTTCCACACAAGTCTTAAAAGTACATAAGGAGAATCCAATTAAAGAAATTAGACAACATATTCCACTCGGTCATTTATTTACACAGGAAAATGATCCAATGATACATTACAGTGAGATACTTTACAAGACAAATATGTGAACCTCTAAGATAAGCATTTAATATGAAGATTAGACTAGGATCAGGTATTTTCAATCAATGAGATGACAATCAAGTGTGAGTGGGAATATATTTGTATTTAAAATAACAGGGCTCTATCAAAGTCTGACCTTCATAACAGGTTTGTGGACATGTATCATGGCACGAACAAAGGAGATTTCTGGGGAAAGGTTACAAAACCCTCTCTACTAGTCCCAGTTAGACAGATTGTTTACACATTAAGGACATTCAAGACCATTGATACCCTCCACAGAAGTGGTCAACCAAGAAAGATCACTCTAAGACCAAAACATGACCTCTGCTAGGTCACAAAGGAAACCCGGTTAACTTCTACGCAACTAAAGACCTTTCTCACATTGGTTAATGCTATTGCTCTTAAGTCTACCATCAAGAGAACACCGAATAACAAGTGTGTGCATGGTAGGGTTGCAAGGAGAAAGCCACTGATTTCCAAAAAGAACAAGGTAGCCCATCACGTGGCACATGGACAAGCCATAAGGAAATTGAGAAAATGTTTTTATGGATGGATGAGACCAAAGCATAAGTATTTGGCTTAAATGAGAAGTGTTGTGTCCTATAATCTTTCCAGCTTCACTGTACCTCTGAGATTTGCTCTAAATTTTGTGCCTATAACAAGTGGTTATGTATTTGTATTTATTGTTATCCAACTTTTGTATAGATGGGCAACATTCAAATTAAATAATGTGTATGCATAAGCATATTCAGTCATATACATACACACACTAACCCAGTTTTATTTCACATATAATACACATCTCAGTCAATAAGTAATCGTTGTGGAGGTAAAAAAAGGGCCTTTGCACTAATACATCTCATATATTAAAATTAGAAAATGTAACTTATACCAGATGGCCGTGGTATGACTAAACTTCAGCGACTTAAACAGATCCATTTTTGAAGTGTCCCTGTAAAAAGATGGTATTGTTTGTCACTGCGGAGACAGGGATTGTTCAGATTTTCTCATTTAGTTTAATTAAATTCTTCAAAGGGCCACCACTTTTATGGGGTCCTTCTGTCAGAACATGTGTCAGTTTTGTGTACCATACGAGATCACATCATACTTGTGTTTTCAGTTGGTCCTAAAGGTTTTTTTCAAGGACAATGCCTTTTCAAGACAAATCTGGAAAACACTGGAAAACACTGCTGTAATGTGGAAGACATTACAACTGCAAGAGTTGATGAGGTATTGTGACCAAGTCAGTTCTGTGACTATGATGCACCTGAACTCCAATTTCACCAGCAAACAAAAAGGCCTTGACATACACTAGCAAATGGAAATATACATTAAGACTTCATGCATTCTAAAGTATCAAAAATATCAGTGAGTGCTCCTATTTTTGCATGTAAGATTATAGTTCTTGCCATGATATAAGTCCCCTCCTGATAATTATATGTATTCACCTAAAAGTACTTGCTAAAAATAAACTAATGCAACTACACTCTTTTCATTCGCACTAAGCTTTAGTACAAAACTCTCCCTATCCCTTTAAATATTATTAAGTAGTCTTGACCAACAGCTAAATAAGAGAAGCCACTGGGCATAGCTCTGTTTGTATGGGAGCTAGTTCAGCTAGAACAACGGCCACACCAGGCCAGGGGAATGGATTTATCAAGCATGCCAAACCAAGGAGAGGCATCTGGGTCTGCCACATCTACACACATGCTCTAGCCCATGGACTGCTACAGCCTCTGAGCCTCCTGCATCATTGTGTAGGGAACCTCAAAGCTTGAGCACTTGATTTCAGAGATTTTCCATTTCAACCCATGAACTATTCATTCCTTCCCCCCATTTACCCACCCTTCCACAGTACATATTTTAAAAGCTAGAAATGTGATACAATCATATCTTTTAAAAGACTTCTTAAGGGAGATGAAAACTGAATGTAACTGTATCACAAACCAGTTAATATTGCTATTTAAATATGTTAAGGAGTGCCCACGTGTCTTCAACTGATATGATTCTCAACATATCAGTTATCCATGTCCAGTTATGTTTTTTGCATTATTGTTGCTTTTGGCACAGCATCTAGTTATATCTGCACCACTATTCCTAGTCTAGTAGATTGATCCAGATCTACAGTCATTTCCAAGACTTTTACACATTTTGAGCACTTTATTTTTAAAAGAACCAATGTTTTCATGACAAATGCAAATAGGCACAGAAGAACAGTTATGTGTTGTATAAAAAAAATAAAAATAAAAAACTTAAAAAGCAGATTGGTTAGGAGTCACATGGCAGGGAAAGACTGATTCACAATGGCATGCAGTCAGACCCTTCTAACTCCTCCAAGAACAAACAGGTGTATATAAAATATTATATAAATATTTATTTCATGAATAAAGTAAAATAAAAACATCAACCAATTTAAAATGCTACTCTGCATTTCTTTGTTGCGACAGGACGCAAATCTGACTGAGAGTGGTACTAACCAATCAAAACTGCTCATTAGAATGGCTTCTGTACATTTACATTTACAGCATTTAGCAGACGCCCTTATCCAGAGCGACTTACAATTGATACAGTCTTACAATCCAAGCAATTGTGGGTTAAGGGTCTTGCTCAAGGACCCAACAGTGGCAGCTTGGCAGAGGTGGGATTTGAACCCTGGACCTTTTGGTCCAGAGTCCAGTACCTTAACCACTAGGCCACCACAGTCCCACAGCATCTCTTTTTCCTGCGTTACAAAAAGACAATATAAGTCTGTTTGTTTAGCTAATTGCTTACCATTAGCATTTTATAAAGTATGTAGAATCATAACAGAACACCATACTGTCTAAAAGACCCAGTGTCCCCTATACAATATATGTGATTCATAATGGGAGGTCGTACTCCAGAAGAGACTCAGCTAAGTGAATAGATTGAGTTTCAAGCCCTTGAACTACAGACCTGTTCTTTTAACAGGCAAACTACATACAAACCAGTTAAAGTAGACTGCAGTTGCACATGCACACAAATCCCTACACGTTGGAGAAAAGTGATGCATAAAAATAGATTTTATCTCTATTAATGCTGCACATTCTGCAGAATGATTTAGCCATTCTCCACAAATAAAACAAAATCACATGGACCATACACTTAGACTCAACAATCCCTCTGCCAAATACGGAAATTCAGAATTTCCAGTAGTGCATCACAGACTATGGTTTCATGTGACGAGATGAAATATGGATTGGAAATGAGTTTTTCATTCAGCTGCTTTAATGGAAGAGAATTATTTCACCCACAGCTAAGGCTAAAGTAGTGTGCACTTAATGTTATTCTCCTGCCCTTGCAAACATTAATAACATAAATATGCAGATAAACTCAAATACTAATGTACTACTAAGGTTACAAGTCAGATGTGTGAACACGATTGGTAAAGCCAACTACTGGCAATTTCTGTAAACATAACAAACCTTTAAATACTACTTCTGGCCTGCTGACTGTTGCAATATGACAACATTATAAAGAAAGTAGACCAGACTGTCAACCACCCTGTAAATTCCTCTTTGTGTTAAAGGAACATTATGCAGTATGTTCCTGCACAACTGCACTGACTGCAGCAATATAACTCCCTCTCTTACTTCAACACACTCCAACACACACTCACTAGCAGATTGCAGCTCCTATCTGGTCCTTTGTTGGCCAGACTCTGAAGCGTATGCAGAACAAAAAAGCAGTTTGTAAAAAGATGAAAATGAGTTCATTTGAGCTTTTAAAATGAGTTTGTAAAATGAGTCAATGAAATGAAGTCACAAAATCACATTTCATATAAAAATCTAGCACAGTAGCCAGCAAAATAACTATATCACAGTTGCAATGGAAACTTGTGGGATTATTTCAAACAGCAGGTGAAATTCTGAGGTTGAAACCACAAGCTCTACCTAAATTGTGCAACTAGTAAGTTGAATAGTCGGCTATATTTGACAGGATCTCAAGAAATTGGTGGGATTCTTACCTGGCACTATTGGCACCGATATTAAAGTGAGGGATAGGCATAACCAAGAATTAGGGAAGAAGTGACACATTAAACTGATTTTGTCGGGTTAGCCTTTTTTCAAAACAATATTAGCATTTTACAACTTCTTTATTGACCTTTCTGTCATTTATTCACGGAAACTATTTTAGAGTCTCTGAAGTATTAATCTACTCAGTGTTTTGATTACATTCAATTTGGTAGGTTTAAGCTCGGTTCTCACAAAAGAATCATTTGTAAGAGTAGATGGGCACATTAGATTGTTGGCAAACTTCTTGGCCACCATACAATTTCCTTTTATGCAGAACTAAAAACAGCAATGAATATCAGTATCAATCACATCTTGGCTTTCCCCCTCACCAGTTCACTCCGCCTGAGGTTTGGCAGCCCCATTTGTGTGTGTGTGTGGATGTATTTAGAGATTAATATAAGGCATTATTATAAAACGGAAACTTCATTAGATATATCAGGCCAGTTGAAGTTATGGGGTGTCATTTGACACAGTAATTTCAGTTTATTTGGTGCCACCAATGTTTAGTCTTTGGTAGCTGTTGCTTACTGACCAACAGGTAAGTACATAGTAAGCAATGGTGGTGACATAGTACAAGATATTTGACTAAACCTTTAAACATTTAGTCAAACTTATATAGCATTCAGTGTTGTGCTGTGACATTCCTACATCCATAATACAGTTCACAGGTCATGTGTGTCAAACTGTGTTGCATGCCACTAATCTAATATCTGTTTTAGTGATTAATATGGGACTACATACTGTGTGCATGCGTCACAGGCCTTAAGAGAGAAGTACATTTACATTTACAGCATTTAGCAGACACCCTTATCCAGAGCGACTTCCAACTGATACAATCTTACAAGCCAAGCAATTGTGGGTTAAGGGCCTTGCTCAAGCTTGGCACAGGTGGGATTTGAACCCTGGACCTTGTGGTCCATAGTCCAGTACCTTACCCACTAGGCTACCACAGAAGTAGCCTGTATATGACTCCAGATTAGCCAAGCTCAACTTGTCAAACCAGGACCATCTTTGTTTTGCCACTTTTAAGCTCTTCACTGCTGAGCCCATGTAAAACTCTTTACACATCTTCCATTTCAGACTGCCTGTTAGCTGTTGACCTCATGCACTTTCAATGTTTAATATAAAATGTAACCTCACACAAAGTAGCAATTTGAGGAAAACATTGTTAAAACAAGCCTGTATACATAGACAAGGTGCAGACATTTGAGTTTTGTTAAGAAGATTTTTAAATATACAAGTGACATTAACTTGAGCACAGCCTATCATCATCATTGGAAATGGATGACTCTGTCTCTGCATATGATGTGTTTGTGAAAGGCCACATTCTTTTATTGTGCACGGATGACGAGGCAATGCACTGCTATTTGTCAGTAATGGGGCATCCCAGAAAGGTTAACTCACTCTGAAAAGTCAGTGTAATTAACAAGCAAAGGAAAGTTTAGTTGTATGTGGTATCTTTGTTTATGCAAACTCTTCACATAGACACTCCAAGGAAGAGATGGAATTTTGAGAGAGTCTAAGAGAGGTTGCACCTAAGCCCAAACCTGGAATTAGCTTCCTTAAATGCCACATTAAGCAATTATAAGGCCAAGTGCAAAACTACAAACAAATGAGGGGTTATTAGCGCTGAGACAGAGCAGCAACTCAGAAAACTTAAAGGAACTCTGGGTTCTAACCAAACCAGCTAGAGCAAGCTGGCTTTTGGGTTATGTGGCTTGTGTCTGTGTTCTCATTCTCATGTGGTGAGGAGGGATGCACGTTCTTTTTGACTGTCATTTTTCCCAGCCGATGTGTCTCTTCTATTCTGTCTGGTGACAGACTTACATGACCTAAGTGACAACTTCGCAGTTTTATGAGTCTGTGTGTGTCTGTGTCTGAGGTGTTCATCTTCAACCACACTAGATGAGACCATGACCTCATCGTCGTCAACATAACTGACAATGACATTTTCAGACCTGTCAGTAAAAAGAAGAGCTTTGAGCTGGTTTTAGACTCACCATATTCATGATGATTTCACAGATTGGTTTCAGTGTGCATGATGTTGTAAAGGATTTATAAACAATTAGGCATCCTCCATGTGTGAAAGACATTAGTCACTGCATAAGCTCAGACTTACAGAAACAGCTGGCAATAGTTGACTACAGCCTTTTTAGCCACTGGGCCTTTTGGTGCTCTTGGTTTATTGGGTATAGTTAGGTATAATCATGTTGCATTGCAAACTGTACCACATACTAGCAGCATTACATCATAATTGCATATTTACAGTCAGATCCAGAATTACTGGTATCCTAGAAAAGATGAGTAAAAATGGTAGAAGCAATGTCTTTGTTGTTAATTAGCATAACTTCTCACTGAAGATATTAGAGAAAGCTCATAGTTGTTGTTGGGGGGGTTTTTTTGGACATAACCACGTGCATCACCTATTGGCACACCTTGAAATTCCATTCTAGACAAACTATAACTGAAGCATGCTCTTATTTATATTTACTTTTTAAGATCATCTGAGGATAGCACAGTGAAACAAATAGTTAGTACTGACACCTCACAGCTATGTATCTTGGGTGCTTCCCTGGCCGGGACTACACTTCTGTGAGAGTCTGTGGAGGCCGTGTGCCCTATGTTTGCCGGTTAGGCCCAGAGGATCCCTGAAATGGATTAAGCTGGTATAAAGACAAATGAATGAATGAATGTAAAAGCTCACTGTCGTGTGTGATTCTTAAGTAGTCATATTTGTCTATGTGTTTTACTGGAATATAAATTGAGATCAGTACAGCACTGTGCAAAAGCCTTCATTTTTTCAGTTAATATTCTGCTTATTCTTTATTTTGAGTTGTCACTGCACTTTGTAGTTCTACAATTACAGACTGTAGTATATCTGTTTGTCTACATACTTTGTTAATCCCCTTTACTCTATTCTCTAATGGCCAGGACCACCACAGGACCCCACAGATCAGGTATTATTCGGGAGGTGTCTCGGTTCTCGTCGTTTGCTTGGTACTCGGCACACTTTCCTAAACTTGATTCAGTGATTGGGGTTCACAACAGTCCTTGCTCAGTGTGTTGCTCAGCCCTTACTCTGCTGTGTTTATCATGTTTTTATTAATTTTTCATATCTACAGTATTGTATTTATAGTTATTAGAACAAATAAGTCCCCATGGGTCCTAAAAAGATTAGGGATTACAGCCAACTGAAAGGAAACTGAAAACAAACAGAAAGTAAACCGACTGCATGTAGCTTAGCAGCTATGCTAGCACCCTGAGTTCATCTAAGAGTGTTTGCTTTGACTTTTCGCTTTCAATCCATTACTCACTAAATTCCATGAGATTTTTTCAACACTTTATTATAAAATAGTAACGCTCCACAATGATAAGTATAGAACATTCTACCAAACACTGGATAAACTCATCGGTTCATGATACATTTAACTTGGATTAACTTGGATGGATTTGTCGGAATGTATCCCCATCTTAAATCAGGGAGCACCTGTACTATACAACTCCATTAATGCATACAATGCCTTGTGTGGATTTTCTGGGGATTTGGAACTGATTAATTGAAATTACATTATTCCTTATGGGAAAAAATTTGCTGGGTACTCATCGTTTTCAGTTCTCGACAAGCCTTCTGGAGAGAATTAACAATAACTGAGGACAGCAATAAGAACCAAGGTACCACTGTATTTATACTTGCACTTTTGCAAAGCATAAATATATAAAATTCCTTCTATAATACTACTTGTCTATCTGTTGAATTTAGTGAGGTGATGACTCTTATTACTTCTGCTTATTACTTCTGCTGCCTTTTCTGCACTACTGTCCTGTTTTAGACAACGCATTGATTTTCCTTCCCATGAGCATATCTGAACTGATAAACTCATTACTTTTCCAAACTCTAAAACATGTTCCAAAACTACTCTTTCCTTTCATAAGCTTTCTGCTGTCCTTTTCCGATTGCCTAAAAATCCTCCCCTATTTCAACAACGGATGTGCTTCATTCGTTGGATGAAGCTATTCTACTCTACAACTAGTCGATTTCTTCCATTCTTGAGTCTCTGGCTCCAATGAAAACAAGATCTCTACCTTCCACTCATTCCTCTCCTTGGTTCACTTCTAAACTTCCCACTCTGAAAACCATTATTAGGCACTTAGAGCACCTCTTTAAGAAAAGTAGTTTGCATCTGCACTTCCAGGCATACTCTGATCATTCAGCTAAATACAAAGCTGTTTGTAAATGCAGCTTGTTTTTCTTATTTTTCAAAAAAAATACACAGATTAGGTCATACTCCTGAGCAACTTTCCTCCATAGTTAACAAATGTCTTCATCCTATGTCTGATTCCTTTGAATGATGTACCATTTTTCTTATCTTCTTCAGAGACAAGGCCAATTCTATCTATCCTGATTTCCAAAAAAACGACTCTTCTTATTGTTCTCCTCCTCATTTCTTCTGTCCATACCATCCGATGTCTCTCTATTCCAATCCAACGTCTTAGCCGAGATTATTTCTACCTCTAAATTTACATTGTCCCATCTCAATCCAGCTCCTACATCACTTCTAAAACTGCTATCACTAACTCTATTTGCCATTTTATTAATCTGTCTCTAGCTATGGGATATGTCCCACCTGTCTTAAAATTAGCTGCTGTCACCTCATTAAAAAACAGGTATTGATATCTCAGTTATGGAACATTCTAGAACTATCTCTAATTTACCATTTGTTTCTAAAGTCTTAGAGAGAGTTATGGTCTCCCAGCTGCTTGATTTCCTACACATCAACAACGTTTTTAAGACCTTTCAATCTGACTTTTGACTTAAACACTCTCAATGAGTGCGTCTACATGCACTTAATAATCTGATCATAGACAGATTTCTGCAGTTATCTTATTATTCAAGTAGTCATGTATACAGCACACTCCAATCTAGAAATCAGATTAAGAAATCTGATAAAGAGAGCTGGGTTTTACTCCAGTAGTCGGATTTCTCACAACATGTATACCAATTACCAATTACCAGCTACCAATTTCCTAACATGACATGTTTGCCATGTCCCCCTATTCTAAAGATATGGCTATATATGTCCTCTTTATTTCCATTGACTAGGTTTTTTTCTCAAGGGGTCTGGCAACCCCAGTATTAAATGCGCCACAGAATAAAGGCTAAACAGCAGTCAAACACTCTGTGAAGACTCTGAAAAACAGTACTATATATACTCAAGAAAATGAAGAATTTAATTATTTAATATTCAGTTTGGAGGTTTGTGTCACATAGTTATTTCTGTGAGATTATTGGCTGGCTGCAAAATAGAAATATGGTTATTGCATACTGAGTGACCTATAACCTTACTGAGTCATGTAAACCCAGAGGTTTCTCATTATCTGATTACTCAAAACCATGTATATTCCTTGATCAGATTACGGACAAAATCAGATTTTCTGCAGTTGCCCGATCATTAAGTGCATGTAAATGCACTAGGTGTCAAACTTGTGCCTGCAAAGACAGACAAATTGCTGCCTATCTATTAAATAAGATTTGAACCAGGATAGGACAGTACCAGAAAAAACAATATTTGATAAAGGTTTAATTAAAATGTTGTGATTAACTGTGTCACAAGCCACAGAGAGATAAAGCAGTAACAGCATAAAAGCAAAGCTGGAGCCACAGTGCCTAAATAAGTCATTTCCCAAGGATCTATTCTCAGGCCTCTACCTTTTATCATCTATATCCTACCTCTTGGTGAGGTTCTTTGCCACCATGATCTCAAGTTCCACTTCTATGCTGATGATATTCAAATCTATCTGAAATTTAAACCTACTGACACGTTCCCTCCTCACACCTCTACCTCCAGTATCCAGGAATTATGAACCTGGTTATGTGCCAACTTTCTTCAGATAAATACTAAAACAACTGAATATTCTTATTAATGGGACTAAATCAGTTGTTTCCTCACTCACCGATGCTATTTTGTTTATTGAGGACACAATAGTTTGCCCTTCTACCACTGTGCACAACCACGGTGTTTCCTCTGGCCCCTGTTTGATGCTCAAACACTATATTAGCTCTTTGATTGTCATTTGTTCATCCTCGCATTCTCTCACGTCTGCATTTGATGCTGTCGCTCAGAGATACTAGTCCACGCTTTCATCACTTCCATACTAGACTATTTTAATTCACAGCTTTTTGGTTTACCCACTAAATCTCTTTGCCAGTACAGTGTCTACAGAATGTTGCCACAGGAATACTGATCCCCATGAAGAAATCTGAGCATATCACTCCTGTTCTCGCCAACAATAGGTTGCCGGTTGTAAAGCGCGTTCACTACAAAATGAGTCTTCTAACTTCAAAAGCATTGCATAGCCTTGCATCCCCCCCATCTGACAAACGTACACCTGTAGGAAGCTTAATGAAATTACTCTTTACCATTTTATTTCCATCTGTTATAACATCATATGCTTTATTTCTTTACACTTTATTACTCTGAAATTGTAACCCAGGTTTTATGTCTGTGTAGTCTGTACATGTAACATATCCCCTTAAACTGTTACATTCAGATTCAGTATGACCTTATTCGTCAGAGAAATGGATGTGAGTGGAGTTTAGATATAGTGTGGTCAGATGTGTTCATTCTTTTCACAGTATTTATTTGCATTTGGTCAAAATGGACTGTTTGGTCTCGGTTAAGCACAGCCTTACACTTGGGAGTGGCAGAATAGGAAAGGATTAAACTTTTTCCATAGACCAGTGGTTTATTCTGGCCCAACTTCTGGTCCTGAATTGAGTGTCTTCCCATAAATGAATTAAAAGCTGTGTTTACATGAACAAAATTAAATTTTGATATACCACACTCCAAAACTGCAGATGCATGAAAACAGAAGATACATCGATGAACAAAGGAGTTCCTTGTTCATCCATCAGCGCACAGAGCAATAAACTTTCGATTTTCATAATAAGGCCCCAAACCATGTTATTACAGTTCCCAGCTGGACAATTTATCTGTGCCAAATCATAGAGAAATATGATATTTTAAATAATAGTATTAAGGAGGGTCCTGCAACCATTTTCCTGCATACAAAATTTGTAAAATCTTCGTACCTTTAGTATGTTTAATCATGTGTTTTTTGTTTTTGTTTTTGTTTTTGTTTTATTGCTTGCAATAAATAAATATGTTGAAGAGCCAATACAAAGGGCGTACTTACATACATACATACATACATACATAATCAGGAGAACACTGCAGACTCAGACATCTGTAATACATTTATTCAGTAATGGCACAAAGCTCTGAACAATGCCAAGTATTTCAGTTTTATTCAAATTGCAGACATGCTACCCTACCAGTAGATGGAGACAAAACGTTAACATGAACAGTGGCACTAACGTCTGTACGTTTATTATTTTAATCATATTCTGCAATAAAAACATACAAGCTAGTCTGAGTCTGAAAAGATACAATCCAAATTTATGCTATTTACAGTTTGATTTCACCCACACTTTAGACAAAATTAGCTCAGCTGTCTACAATAAACACAATGTTTAACACATTAAAGCACTGCCATACAAATGCATACAACTCCAAGCTGGCATCACATGTTCTTTACAGAGCTTAATATTCAACAGCTTATCTATTCACTAAGCAATCATAGCTTCAGTGCAGTTATTTGACAAGGCTGGATTTAATTTAAAATCTATCCCATAAGTGCAAAAGAAATAGAACTGACCTGTTAGTTTTAGAATCCATGGGTCTCACTAAGAATCCGAGCAGTTCATTTTAAGGTATGGATGTGGTTTCGCTTGACCCTAGTAGGAGCAACTTTATTTAAAGTTGGGTGAAACTGTCTAATTGGCGGGCTGCATGCTCAAGCTGTTCAGGTTGTGATGTCTACTCTTAACATTAACTTTTACCTATATTGTCGAACCATCCCCCAATGAACTGCTGTGGGGGTATCACTACCTACAACGGTGGCATCCAGAGCCACACTTCTGTCACTATCACTAGCCCTCTCTAATGTAATTTTTTATAGAATAGGATCTTCTTCATCAAACTAGGCACAAGTCTACACCTGTCACAGATAAAATTATCCCTAATGACAGAGGAAGAATAACTCTGCACAGGAAACAAGCACTTCAGAAGACATATTAATACAATAATGAATGGTAAGTTTGGTACATATCTTAGCTTGTTACAAACACTGAACTGTCTTCTTTAACCAACCTGTCTAAGTTGTTGTCATGCAATGACCCAGCTGCTGGTGTGATGATCTGGGGAGCCCCTTGTAGTGATATGAGGGAAACTAACAACTCAGCAATATGTGTAGGGCATCCTGTGTTGCCTGGCTTCATGGAGGGGGTTCCAATTGGCATTTTTCAGCAGGGTAATGCTTGCCCATATACAGCAAGGCTTTCCCAGGAATGTCTCTGCCAGATTGGAACACTTCCTTGGCCTGCTCAGTAACCAGATTTATCGCTAATGGAGCATTTATGAGACCAGTTGGGATGGCAAACTATGAGTGTGGAAAACCTACAGGCCCAGCTATGGGCTAATGTGTCATAGAGGCATGTCTAGCAGTCAACGATCTCTCACCAAGAGATATACTACCCAAAAGTAGTCTTGGATAGCATTTTTATAGAGCAGTGGGGGAAGCACTTTTAAGCCCTCTTGTGGCAAGACCCATTGTCTAATCAGATCACACCTGTAATCATTTACATATCTGCCTGTGAAATAACTGCATATCGAGTTTTGCAGCAATCAGACATTTCTAACTGGGTGCTGTATTTTTTTGTCAATGAGTGTATTTTAATCTCAGCCCTTATTAGTGGCCTATGTACCAATCCTTTATAGGCATAATACTAAACATTTAAATTAAAAACCCAACCTTGACCAGAGCATGCTGTGTAATTATAGACTGATTTCAAAATTTCCTTTCATTTCCAAGATTTTAGAGCTTTTAGAGATTAAAGCAGTTGTGTAGCTACCATCACCATAGCAGTACTTATTAACCATTTCAATCAGGATTTAGATCCCATCATAGTACTGAAACAGAATTAGTTACAGTACTTAATGACCTATTAATGTCATCAGACAATGGATGCATATCTTTTACATTTACAGCATTTAGCAGACCCTTATCCAGAGCGACTTACAATTGATACAATCTTACAATCCAAGCAATTGTGGGTTAAGGGCCTTGCTCAAGGACCCAACAGTGGCAGCTTGGCAGGGGTGGGATTTGAACCCTGGACCTTGTGGTCCATAGTCCGGTACCTTACCCATTAGGCTACCATAGTTTCCTTATTCTACTAGATTTAAGTCCAGCATTTGATACTATAGATCATGATAGATCATAAGATCATGATCATCATTTTTGTTGTTAGTAACGCTATTTGTAAAGATACTAGCAATTCGTTTGTAAGGTATGTGTGTACTTTAACATTATGTGTAATTTATTAAATGGGCAAGCACAGTGGGTAGAGTATTGCTAGCACCTGTTAATATCTCATTATTACTATTTGACAGGCATTGCTGAAGTTTAGCCTAAATAAAACAGGGTTGGTTGTTGATCTGCCTATCCACTGTAAAGCTTGAATGTTTTGTGTCCTTTGTTGTTTGTTTGTCTGGGGAAGCTTTGGTGGAATCTGGTGGCAATTGAGTGAGCCTGCACCGAGTTCCCATCTCCAGTCCAGCAGCTCATCACTGCACACCTACTGAGCATCCAAGGGCAGTCAGCCTGCTCTATTTAAGAAGCGATTCAGAGCATGGCTGATTGCTGGTTCTGCCGTGTGTTTATGCCGGTATTTGGTTGCAAACAACCTCTTTCTTTTGACTAGCATTACTTAAATAGTTTATATACATTCTGATGTGCCTTTCTTTTGCTTTGTTTTTCAAGTTTGCTGCTGTAACTCAGAGCTCGTTTCTTCGGACGATCCTTCAGCATGATCACACGGACCTGACTCTGCTCTCTACACCGGCTACTGGGATTGCACAGCACATCTCACCTCCACGACTGGCACGGGATTTCCACAGCTCACTGCACTGTACAAAGACTCCTTCAAAGCCCCAGCGCACACTCACCTGTAAATAAAACTTTGATGCCAAATAGCGATGTTAAATAAACTAAACTAAAGTAATTCTGGAGGATCTTGCCATTACATATGTCACTCTTTGCATAGACGTGACCTCATCCAGTGTGGAACTGCCTTTAACTGGAGTTCTCTTGCTCTGTCAGTCCACTGTACACAAAGCTGGCTTCATCACTGCTTATGCAACTATCCTATCCCCAATGAGACTTTGACTACATCAGTAAAAACAGCAACAACTGCTTTGCCTATAGAGTTTATATTCCTCTAGAACATCTAGTTGGGGTAGGGGAGCAGGGACATTTCTACCTTCCACATTGCCTGAACTTCACAGTTCCTCTTTTGAATTTTATTCTGTTGCTCAAGACTTACAGTCTCATCAATGTGATCTATTGACCACATGGTCCATTTGACTACATTATTGATGAGCTGATTCACTTCTTGGCTCATTTCCTGAGGATGTCAGTACTCTGGTTCTACTGGGTGATCTTATTCTCCCTACTAATGGGACTCTCCATTCTCATCCACCATCTTGGCTCATCACCACCATATCACAGAGGAGATAACACCCTTCAGAGGAGATAATTTTCCCTTCAACAAGAACTCTGTCACATCTAACCTTACACAAACAGTCTGCTTCCCTTCCACAGCTTTTTAACACCACTTCCACACCCTCTACTACAGTGACGATCACAAGAAATTTGAAAACTCAGTCTCATTCAATTCATTCTCAATCTCCCTGATGGTCCTTTCATCTTCAGACTGTTTGCCAACATTTCCTGCTGACACTGTCACTGATACTCTCTGCAGAATTCTCTCCAAATACCTAGACTCCCTCAAACCTCTAATTTCCATGCCAGCCATACCAGTGTCACTTTGCCCCTGGCTAACTGATACTCTGTGGTCTCATATATCAACCCTGCACAGTGCTGGGGAAAATGAGAAAAAACAATTTGCCAACAAACCTGGCTGAGTATTGAGCATTGCATGGCTCTATATATTCCTCTGTCAGGACAGCAAAATCAGCTTTATTTCACTCCAAATCAACTCATGATTATGAAATCCAAGACATGGTTTTGGTAAAAAATAACAATTATGTTTCATAAGGACTTTTTTAAATAAATGGACTACTATTTTCAGTGTTAGATTATGTCTATAGATGGGGGAGGTCTCTCGATTGCATACTCTAACTGAGACAACAATTCTTTGTTTCTAGAATGGTTTTACATTTGCAAATTTGTACAAATACACATGGATAAGCAGATAAAAACAAATGTTTGTATGGGGAATTCCCACTTCCACCATCAGAGAATGGTGGAGTAAACATGTAAACTGGTATTGACAATTGTAGAAAAGTGGCACAGCATTAAAGAGGAATTAACATTCTGTAGCACAAAGGGCAAGTTTTGAAATGGGATCAGACTTGCCATTATCATTCTTCTCATATTTAGCTGCTGAGGGAAAAAAAGGGATTTGCCAATTGCCTGCTGTATGACGAATCAGACTCCTTTCATGTAATTTGGTCTAAGCCCTATGATCATAGGTTCCCAATGATTCCAGCACAATACCACTATTTACTGGAGTAACGAAGAATTAAAGTTGAGAACTTCAATTGCAATTCCAACTGTTCAGCCATTCCTGGGCAAACCAACCAAATACATGCCATAAAACAACAAAATAAATAAAATCATGTTTATGTAGCAAATCTAAAGCTTTAGTTTGAATTTGAGCTTAATTTAATCAGGGGTTTATAAATGCATAATAATACACAGCATGGTATTCAAGGATCAGAGTAGGTCTAGTAAACTTTAAAGAGGCAACAAATACAGTGGTGCTTGAATGTTTGTAAACCCTTTAGAATTTTTTATATTTCTGCATAAATATGTCCTAAAACATCATCAGATTTTCACACAAGTATTAAAAATAGATAAACAGAACCCAGTTAAACAAATGGGACAAAAATATTATACTTGGTAGTTTAGTTATTGAGGAAAATGATCCAATATTACATATTAGTGAGTGGCAAAAGTATTTAAACCTTTGCTTTCAGTATCTGGTGTGACCCCCCTGTGCAGCAATAACTGTAACTAAACGTTTCCTGTAACTGTTGATCAGTCCTGCACACCGGCTTGGAGGAATTTTAGCCCATTCCTCCGTACAGAACAGCTTCAGCTCTGGGGTTGGTGGTTTCCTTCAACCCCTCTTTAATGCTTAACCTTCAGGTTCCCCTTCCACAACAATTTTCCATTGGCCATTAAGGTCCAGGAATTTGAATTGCCGCTATTCCAAAAACATTAACTTTTACTTCTTTCTTAACATTCTTGGTAGAACGACGGCCGGGGGTCTGCCTAGGGGTCGTTGTCTTGCTGCATGACACACTTCTCTTGAGATTCCGTTCATGGCAGAGGTCCTGACATTTTCCTTTAGAATTCTCTGGATGTAATTCAGAACTCATTGTTCCATCGTATGATTGCAAGACCGTCCTGCCCAGCCCATGGCATCAAAACAGGCCACCATAACCATGATACTACCACCACCAGTTTCCACAGATGGGACTATATGGTCTCTACCGCTGGAATGAGCTGTTTTCCTTTCTCCAAACATAAACACTTTTCTTTTAAAGCAAAAAGTTCTATTTTGATCTCATCCGTCCACAAAACAATTCTTCCAACTGGCTTCTGGCTTGTTTCATGTGATCTTTAATTCACACACTGCAGACGAGCCAGCACCTACGTCTGTTTTGGAGTCTCAGCCAGGGGACCGCTTCTCCTTGCAACCCTGCCATGCACACCATTGTTGTTCAGTGTTCTTCTGATGGTGGACTCATGAACATTAACATTAGCCAATGTGAGAGAGGCCTTCAGTTGCTTAGAAGTTACCCTGGGGTCCTTTGTGACCTCACCAACTATTACACTTTATCTACTTTTATCTGTCTCTTTATCTACTTTTAGGACTTGTGTGAAAATCTGATTAAGTTTTATGTCATATATATGCAGAAATATACAACATTCTAAAGGGTTTACAAACTTTTGATGTGGCTTAAGATGTAGCTGTGACTCGGGTAGTACATCTGGGCCAGGATGGCTTGTCATCATTGATGGAACAATGAATTTTGAATCATACCAGCAAATGCTAAACTAAAATATCAGGAACATCTGTCCAGGAACTGGATCTCAAGAGAAGGTGGGTCATGAATCAAGGCAACAACCCTAAACCAACAAGTCATTCTACTAAGGAATGGTTAAAGAATAATAAAGTGAATGTTTTAGAATGGCCAAGCCAAAGTCCTAACCTTAATTCAACAGAAATTGTGTGGAAGAACCTGAAATGAGCATTCACAACATCAGAGAGTTAAAACTGTTCTGTATGGAGGAATGTGAAAATTCATCTGTTGCAAAAGTGCATTTGTTGAACTGATAAAATGGACAGTGAGTGCAGAAACAAGGAGGTGTACCTAATAAAGTGATCTGTGAGCGTAAATGTATCTTCAAAATATGAGTGGCAAAGTGTGCATTCTCTCTCTTTCTCATTATAATAAACCTTTAATAAAACTGTCAAATCAATAATGATGACTTTTTGTCCTGTGATAATTTAATAATTTTATATGACACAAGCACCTCACATGAAGTGAGTCCAATGAAGGTTATGTAGTTGTTATATGACTTTTAACTATACAAATAAAATTCAATAAAAATGGGAAGTTGAATTGAAAATTATTTATTATACAATACTCACTATGTCCACCAGATGTCATCAGAGGACGTGAGTTGTACTTCGGGTTGTCAAGCGCAAACAAAAGTCAGTTTCACAAACAGTTTAAATCTAAGTGCAGGGTTGCTGATTCAAGAAAATTATAAAAATAGATTTAGGAGGGTGAGCTTCATTTAACATTGTAGTTCATAGCAGCTCCCCTTTATCCGAAGTGACTAAGAGAAATGCTTAGTATTTTCCTTAGGGATGTGCTTGTTGCTGTGCTCTAGCTCTAGCATACCTCAACATTCTTATCAAGCTAGTGACATTATTCTTCCAAGGCGACCTTGATGGCTAGTAGTTCCCAGTCTCCCACATCATAGTTTCGCTCAGTGGGGGTGAGCTTGTGGGAGTACAGGCAACCAGCTTGGGCAGGTCACCTTGTCTTTAGGAAAAATGGCTACCCCAACGTCAGATGCATCAACCTTCAGAATAACAGGAAAACTGACCTAAAATTCCTCCAAGCCGGTGTGCAGGACTGATCAACAGTTACAGGAAACGTTTATTTGCAGTTATTGCTGCACAGGGGGGTCACACCAGATACTGAAAGCAAAGGTTCACATACTTTTGCCACTCACTAATATGTAATATTGGATCATTTTCCTCAATAAATAAATGACCAAGTATAATAGTTTTGTCTCATTTGTTGAACTGAGTTCTTTTGATCTACTTTCAGTACTTGTGTGAAAATTTGATGATGTTTAGGTCATATTTATGATATATAGAATATTCTAAAGGGTTCACAAACTTTCAAGCACCACTGTAATGCCTCAGCATGTCATATAGAATGTAATTAACAAAGGACTGGAATACTGATGGGACACTGGTTAGACTGAAGGGCATGACCAGGTATACATAGTGTCTGGACTCTGTCAGGAAGGAAGTCTTCATACCCATCATGAATCCACACCAAGTTGTAGGCACTGGTGATATCAATCTTGGTGAAGAACTTATCTGATTTAAGCTGTTCTAAGGTGGCCGTTCCAGAGGAAGTGGTTACAGGTATTTGCAAGTTATTTGATTAAGACCTCTATAATCAATACAAGGCCACAAACTCCCACACCTCTTCTGGACAAAGAAGAACAGTGCAGTGGCTGAGGAGGTAGAAGGATGAATAAATCCATTGGTAGGGGCTTCTGAGACACATTCACACTGGCTCAGGTTTCCGCCAGGGAAGGAGGGTATGCTCGGCATCATGGGGGCACAGTTCCTTCCAAGAATTCTATCGTGCAGTTGTAGGGTTGATGCAGGGACAGTTCAGTGGCTCTTTGCTTACTAAACACCTCCGAGAGGCCAGCGTAACGGGTTAGCATCTGTGAGGTGTTCTGAGTTAGTCAAAATACAATTTGCAAATGTTAAATAAATTAAAATAACACGGTCACTGGAAAAAAATCTATGTATATATAAAATTACAGTGGTACCTCTGAATTCAAACACCTCTTCACTCAATTAATTCAGACATTGAACGGTCTATTTGAATTTTGTTTTTTTTCCCCCAAACAAAACTTCCTAGTTCGAACATGGAAACACTCAGTGATGACACTAAATGAATTCACGTAATCCAGTCTAATCTTCAGTGACAATGCACCAATATGGTATGCCAAAGCCCAAAAGAAGAAGAACTAGGAAACAGTCATAGGCATATTATATTATATTATATTATATTACATTTACATTTACAGCATTTAGCAGACGCCCTTATCCAGAGCGACTTACAATTGATACAGTCTTACAATCCAAGCACTTGTGGGTTAAGGGTCTTGCTCAAGGACCCAACAGTGGCAGCTTGGCAGAGGTGGGATTTGAACCCTGGACCTTCTGGTCCAGAGTCCAGTACCTTAACCACTGGGCTACCACTGTCCCACATTACATTATATGATATTATATTATATTATATTAGATTAGATTAGATTAGATATCTACATTATTGTACATTATACTTTTCTCAGATAGTGGAATCTTAGTTAGTGTTACTTAGTTAGTGGGAACCACTGGACCAGCACATTGCACATACACAGAGCAGTGTAATGCAGTGAGTGAGATAGAAGGGGATAGTGAGTGGGGTCCAGGGTTGATTTGGTTGTGTCAACAAAGCAGGCCCAGAATGAGAGGTGAGAAGGTAAAAGCACAGCTTCTCTGTGTAAAGACCACTGATGGCAATGCTCACTGCTAGAGGGTGTTGGTTGATGGTCTCTCACCCCACCAGACGTCCATCCACCGTAAAGGAGTGATGATTGTGGTTTGACTAGAAGGTGCCACTTCTCAACCAGGGAAACATCCAGAACATTCACCAGAGAAACTGCACCAGAGTCAATCAGGAGTACAGGTAGCTTGAATGAGTGAATGGATATGGAGATCGAAGGCACACTCACCTGAAATGGGTGCAACCTGGCCCCCGTGCCCAGAGAAGTGGCCCTGGACCAGCATACACAGGGATGAACTGGACAGGTAGACACCAAATGCTCACTGGAGCCGCAGTAGAAGCACAGAGCCTCCATCGAGTAGCTTGTGTGGAAACAATGTAACTTCACAAAGAGTGTTTGGTGAATGGTGTTTAGCTAAATTGGGGTGAAGTGAGAGAACTTGAAACCTAGAATTGAAAACCAAAAGAGCTGCTGTATTCTGAATTAGTCACAGGGGTTCATCGTTGATCCCACTGATGTTTTAGAGGAGAAACTTGCACGGTCTTGCCAGGTTATTAAGAGAGCAGGGCAGAGAATTTGATCTCATTATCCAAAATTGGTCCAGATGGTGTGATCAATCACCCTTATGTCATCAAACCCCTTTGCACTACATGATCCACCATGAACAAAACACCAGATTATTTCAGATTATTATCACAAAATTAATTAGTCTCCTGACTGATTCTCAGAACCTAATAACTAACACACTATAATCTTCACTGTAAAAAATATTCAAGTCTCACCAATTAGTGACTCATTGCACCTAACTTTTTCAGTTGGCCTAACAACTCTAGAATTTAGGACCAACTAAAACACATAAGTTGTGTCAATTAAATGTTTTATATTTATTACCAGCATCTAGTTGGTACAAAAGTGTACGCTGTCTAGTGCCAAATACATTTGTTTCGTTCAGTTTAATTAATTATAGGTATCAAAGTTGACCAAGCTTTGAATGTTATGCTGTACCAAATAAATGCAAAATATACTGTGAACACTAGATAGCAAACGCAAATTCTTAATAAATGCATTTTATTTGCACATTTAAGAAAATGTAATACTTTTAACATTCAACAGTGATAAAACACATCCCCAGACAGGCATATGGCAGCTGCTTTAAAAATAAAACTAATTATTTAAACATTGAAAATGTCTCTTTGTTGCAAGTCCTAAAATGAATCTCTATTTATATCCCATGCTTTTTTCAACTTCTTGTTACCATTCCGGATATTTTCGGGAAATCAAGTCACTGTCAGCCTGCTAATGATGCAATCTGTAGTCCTCGAACAGGAGGTCCCGCTGCTGTGTGGAGAATATACAGCAATGTTACTGCATTGGTTTTCCACCTAGTGTATGAAGATACAAACAATATAAATATTAACCACTTAAACAACTATCTGTAAGTATCCACCTTAAGCTTATAGAGTAATCATGTAGTACTTCTATTACATCGGTCAGAGTGAGTCGGCTCGCTAACAGACACGGCTACTTTACTGAACCGATTCTTTCATTTATAAAGCTTGCCTCCGGTGTTACAAGCGGAGTGTATTTTTTAAGTATTTTATTTCAAGAACATTATAAAAAATGAATCCACTGGGGGTCTTGGTGCATACTTTAAGATAGAACAGTGAACTTCGGCTTGTTATGAAGGTGTTACTGAACAGCCCTAATGAATCGTTTGAATCAGACAGTCGACACTAACGTTCGCTACAAACGGCAGATCAAAATCAAACACACAACGCGGAGTTGTTCACATTAGTTAAACCAACCACGTTAACTCGGATGTGACTTAAATGTAAGATACTCACCGTTCGTTGTAAAATAATGCTTTTAAGTCTTCAGAAAACTGGCACGAGACGTCCCTCCATTGCGCAAGCGCAGTAATTTCACCATTCCTATTGTTCACCCACCTCAGGTTTTTTTCATTGGCCTTGAAATGTTGACTGAGAACAATTACCCTCGTTTACTGAACATAAAATGCTAAGTTGATTGGTAAAAATGCTATATGTGATGGCAAAACACATTTTTTGTTTTGGGGCCAATTTTCACATTCATGTTGTGTCAACATTTACATTCTCAGAACAAATATTATTTACAGTGTTGCTGTTCCAACAGTTTTCATATCAGGTTTTTCTGTATCATATCAAGCTTGCATTTTCACAGAAATTTTGATTAAATTTGACTGCAGTAGTCAGATGAGCCAGGCATTAGGAATGATAAGACTTGTTTTGGCATTCATTGAGGGCTATATTTTCAAGTGCTTGGCTAAGGTTTTTGATTCTGGGAGCTGATTACATTGCTTGGTTAACTGCCATAGAAATGTATATTTTATTCCTTTTATAGTAAATAAGAATTATAGTGTTTCTCACTGCTATGTCTTTACTGGCTTGGCAAATTAGTGTAACTGTTTACAAACTCACACCCATTTCTCTACTGGGAAGTTCCTAACTTGTAGAGAAAACCTAGCCCAACACAAAGACTAGACCAATAAAATAAGAACCAATAAAATATGAAATATGTGTGGATGTAATTGAAAGAGCAGGGACTTGATGTAATAAATCAATGTAAGCCTAAGCTTTGGAAGTCTCCCTAACAATGCCCATCTCTGACCCTAAATTAACTCTTGATTATTTCTCTGTGACTTAATCTCTAAAAAGTCATTTTAAAGAGCTCACCGAATTTGAGCATGGTACTGTAATAGGATGCCACCGTTGCAACAAGTCAGTTCGTGAAATGTCTTCCCTCCTAGATATTCTGCTATCAATTGTGAGAGGTATTATTGAGAAGTGAATGCGTTTAGGAATTACAGCAACTCAGCCACAAGGTGGCAGACGATGTAAAGTTACAGAGCAGGGTCACGTAGTGCTGAGCTCCATAGTGCACAAAAGTCATAAAAGCCAATGCCCTGCTGCCTCAGAGCATTAACATCAATACAACAGTACAAAAACTGTGACAGGGAGCTTCATGGCATGGATTTCCATGACCGAGCAGGAACATGCGAGCCTTACATCACCAAGCACAATGCAAATCATTGGATGGAGTGGTGTAAAGAACACCACCAGTGGACAGTGTAAAGAACACCACCAGTTGTCTGGCAGTCTGAGGAATGAGTCTGGGTTTTTGAATGCCAGGAAAACATTATCTGCCTGACTGGATTGTGTCAACTAAGAGGGATAATGCTGTGGCCTAGGCCCCTTAGTTGCAGTGAAGGGAATTCTTAATGCTTCAGCATACCAAGACATTTTGGACATCATATGTTTGCAACTTTGTGGGAACAGTTTGGAAAAGACCCTTTTGTGTTCCATCATGACTGTGCCCTAGTACAAAATGCAATGTCCGAGTTGAGTTCTTCCGCACCAAATTTGCCAAACCATGCTGATTTTTTGTCTCTCATAGTTGAAGTTGAAGGTCTGTGAGAGCCAGAAATTTTGCTTGTTTATGGGTGACCAGATACTTATTTTCCACCATGATTTACAATTAAATTCTTTAAAAATCTTACAATGTGATTTCCTGTTTTTTTTTTTCTCTCTCATTTTGGTCTGTGAGAGCCAGAAATTTTGCTTGTTTATGGGTGACCAAATACTTATTTTCCACCACGATTTACAATTAAATTCTTTAAAAATCCTGCAATGTGATTTCCTGGATTTTTTTTCTCATTTTGTCTCTCATAGTTGAAGTGTACCTATGATAAAAAATTACAGACCTCTCTCATCTTTCTAAGTAGGAGAACTTGCACAATCAGTGGCTGACTAAATACTTTTTGCCCCACTGTACATCTTCTGACATTCATTAGACAGCATGGGTCATCAGGGACATGTATCCTACTGGGAAATGACATCCAGTGATATGTCATGAGACACCCAATGCTAAATGACACAGAGACAAACAGGAGTTATATGAGGACATCAGATTTACTCTCTTGATGAAAGGCATTTCTATATCCGTAGCCAACTTGTTTGTGAGGGAATATAAGCAACACCGTATGACCCAAACAATGTAATTTGTTTTGATCATTATAATACTCTTATAGGGGGATAATCACACAGAGCAGTCAATCTATCTGTTTTTGAGATAAACAGAGACACGATTAAACAAATGCAGAGAACTGTTGTGTACATTTTATTCAGAAAGGAATGCTTTTATGGTAAACAACAATATTTTAATGTATAATATGTTAACAATACATATGAATTGGTCACAATATTAAATTAAAGCAATGTTTATATATTTAAATATATTGCCTGCCATCTGATTCTTAATGCAAAGGTAGGGACACCCCTTGTAAGATCACATTTTTTTTTAATTCTGTAAATACACAACCTCTGCAGGACACAAACTTAAAAATGAGGGCAATGTGCCATTAACAAGTCTTTTAGGTAAATAAAGACATACTACAAAAATAGTACTGGATCAGCTGGAAAAGTGCAAAAACTTGATCAAATTTATGTTTAATTTTCAATGTTTTAAAATGCGTGCTTTAAACTTTATATGCATACAAATGTACGTTACAATTATGTTTGTTCACTGCATCAGTTAAGTTCATGAATTTTAGAAAACGACAAAATGGAATTCGGGGGTGACCATATTTTGTAGTTGCTGTATAACATGGTGCCGTTAGTTTATACCCCTCTGGACAGGAAAATAAATCTAAGGGCACATGTAAAATAAATGTTGATAGAGTAATGTGATATAATACCACTGTGGTTATAATCCTAATAAGAAACATTATAAGGATTATGTTTAAACCCATTTGTTAAAGCCCATTTGTTTTGGTTCATATCACATTATGCTGTTGTCCACGTTTTCATTAGCAACATTTGTTGAAATATCAAACTATAAAATAACAAATTTATAAAACACTCTACTTAATCGTTGCATTTGCGGTATAAAAACATATTTCTCACGAATTAGTTAATGTGGCTATAAGCAGTAGGAATATCCTCGCACATAAAGCCCGGTGTAGGATTAGCGCAGCTGAGGGAAAGATGATGTTAGTCGTTACGCTTGTATAAATGCACTTTCACCACAAAAAGCGCCGCGTTTGAATTTGTAACGGTCGCACTGCACGCGCACGCATAAGAACCCGTTGAACTCTCTCTCTCTCTCTCTCTCTCACACACACACACACACACACACACACACACACACACACACACACACACACAAACAGCGCCGCTGCCGCTGCTGTGTTGGAGCGGTTTACCCAAATCTGCTCACTTCCAGTCTGGGATTTCAGGCGTTGGACAAAAATAGAAATATTATATGAAAGACATCAAAAGTGCTACAGCCGGAAGAAAGACAAAAGTTCACGAGCTTGTCAACTTGGTGGCTGCTGCAGATCAATTAATCGACACGGGACGGTCATCTATATAATAAAGAGACAGAATATCGACACTCAAGTATGACTTCAGCCGACTCTAGGTTTGTGTCACTGCCATTCTTTGTTGTTTCTTTCTGCTCTGGGGGTTTTATGTGCATGACCATTAATGGGAGTACGGAGTTTGGGCTACTTGAGAGTACAAAACAATTACGGTTTACATCAGCCAACTGTTCAATTGTATATTATTATACCAGTGTTTTAGACTATACCATTATACCTAGGTACTGTGTGGTTCTGACTGACCCGAGGGGACTAGATTCACCCCAACACCTGCCCACGTCGTTTTGGCGACGAAGGCATTCTTAAAATTTGACATATGAATCCTGTCTCACAAAATGAAATCCTAACTTCTACCGTTCTGTCTCAGTTAAGTAAGGCGTTTAAGACCATGTTTCTATCATGCTGACAGAGCTTACCGTCTCCAGAAGTAAAACAGAACATGGACTGAAATGATCACGTCCATATCCATGTCCTCGCTGAACGCTGCGGTCAGACACCTCAATTCTCGGGCTGATTAAATTCGCACGGTTTCAACTACAACTCTCTACTCTTAAAGGTTTAAATCTGCCCTGGTATTACTTTTAGTTGATTCAGTATATTAAGCTGCCTAAAAATAGAGGTATAGCAAAGGACTTAACGATACAATACATGAGTTACGATACGATTATGTTATATTATTATATGCATAATACGATAGATTGCAATATTCCACACAGTTCACTGAACATATAAAAACAGCTCAAATACAAGTTAGTGTGTACAGACTGCGTTGTCTTAATACATCACATCACATTGATAATTCAGCGGACATCTACAAGAGTAGAGATTGTAGTTTACACCCCATTTAAAATGTGTTTTTCTTCCTTCAGACCTGAATATCAATGTAGCATATCATGAAAATAAATATCGCAATATATTGCAATAACACAGCCCTACCTAAAAAGCACTGGAAGATAGAGATCCAAAAAACAAAGCAGGCTCTTAAAGGTTATTAGGGGTCCAAGTAGTCTACAAGATGTTTTTGAATCCCATTGGTACGGTTAGGATCCATTATCTCATCTAAAGGGACAATATTATGTAAAATGTACTTTGTGCATGTACATTTTGGGTATCTGGAGTGCCTATAACCCACAAACCATGAAATCGGACAACCCTGTCATGTTTGTGGGGTGCCTAGTTCAGAAAGCATGGGATTCAACAAGCCATTCAGATTTTGCTGTCCTCCCTGCTTCACAAGGAGTGTCAATATTATTATACGACCCCTCATCTCAGTATCTCCACCCATGACTTGAGAACTTAAGTGAGTCAATTTTTTACAGGAGTGGGTATGGTAGCATTACGTCAAAGCTTAGAACTAAGCACTGGATCTGCTCTGTTGTTGGCTGCAGAGTACAGCACAAATTGGTACATCAGCCCTTAGCCTCAAAGTACGGATGAGCTGAGTTAAAATTTCTTTCTGATGGCTACGTCCTAGCTACAGTCAGCAAAAATCTGTAGGTGTGGGCTAACCTCTTTGAGCAAAGATAACTTATTTCTTCAGTTAAATAGGTTGTAACCATTGTTCTTTGATTATTTATTTTGTGCTGTGGCTTATTGTTATATTGATTTTATACAACAGGTTTTTACAACAAAATAAAGAAACAAAATAAATGAAAGAAGCCATGAAATTCACACTGAATATGCTTTAATGCTGACAAAAACTTCCAACAAAATGTAAGCCCACAACAGAGTTGTTGCTATGCAGCGGTAACAATTCCCTACTCTGCTCTAACACAGTATACTACAAAAGAAGTATTGTTTAGATAACACTACCAAGTAACCTTAGTTTGAAAATATAAAGCGCAAATAAGCAAAGATGAAAGGAAAAAAAGACAAAAACGAAAAAATAAAATTCCTTAAGAATTAAATGCTAGAATTTAGTAAAATATAAGGGTAAATATTATATTCCATTGTTTGTATATATTATGTGTTTGTGTGCATAAAGCATAAAGTCATTATTTGGCAGTTAGTCAGCAGAGTGATACTGCATTTGTGTAAAAAAGCCATGCTGTTACAACAAATATCAGCACGATGAGAACACTTCTCAATATAATATACTCAATGGACAAAAAAATTGTCACGTGACTGAAATGTAGCGTGTAATACCTCAACGGATTCTGGTGAGAATTTCTTGTAGACTGGGATTTTTGCCACTGCTGCTTCGTATGGCCATACTCTTTGATACAATTGCAAATTCAGCTGCTTCCTTCACACTGTGGCCTTTGGCAAGCCAAAATGCAGTCACCCCTTTTTGCCAATCATTAACATCTGCTTTGCGACCCTTTTTTGCACAAATATTTAATGAACAGAGCCCATCTTGTACTTTAATAGGTACAGCTCCTTGTTTCTCCATTTTATCAGTTCCACTTATCATATAGATGTCAAGTCAAGTCAAGTCAGATTTATTTATATAGCGCTTTTTACAATGGAGCATTGTCTCAAAGCAACTTTACAAGTTTAGATTATCTCCTAATAACTACGTCCAATCCCAAATTGAGCAAGCCTAGGGCGACAGTGGCAAGGAAAAACTCCCTAGTTCTAGGAAGAAACCTTGGGAGGACCAAGACTCAAAAAGGCCCAACCTCCTTGGGCGACGTAGATGATAAATCTAAGAGCGAACTAAAGTCATGGAGTCAAAGTTTGAATAAAATGTGAAGTATGCACATCGACATTAAGTGGCCGGGGTATGATGATAAATCTAAGAGCGAAACTAAAGTCATGGAGTCATGGTCGAATAAAATGTGAAGTATGCACAGTGGAGCTCCATCAGATGAACATCATGTGTGGGGCCGGAACTGCCGGAACACAGCTCGGAGAGAAAACAGAAAATGTAATAAAATGAAAAGATGCACATTGTAGTTCTACAATTACAGACTGTAGTCCTTCACTTTCACCACATGCTTTTTTTTAGCCCCTTTTACTTTTTTTACTCTGTTCTCCAATGGTCAAGACCCCCACAGGACCACCACAGATCAGGTACTATTTCAGAATCAGAATAATTTATTCGCCAAGTACAAGAAGTACATGGAATTGCTCTTGGTGCTGGTGTCAGCCTAGAGTTATATCAAATCTAAACATCTAATAAAATGACTATATAAAATTATGCTGACTATTACAAATATGACATGTAATAAATAGACATTATGTATAATATACAGTCCTGTACTAGAGTCCTGAGGCACATATACATAGTGAATGTAGCGAGCAGCAAATATAAATGTTAGTGTTAGCATATATTAAAACATATATAAAAGGTATTTATATATGTCATATATTTAAATATGTAAAAGAAATATGTGTTTGAGTGACACTGAAATGGTGGTATTGTTTTATTGTGTGTTGAGCTGGTATGAGTGGGTCAGACACAGAAGTGCTTCTGGAGTTTTTAAACACCTCACTGTCCATGCTGGAGTGAAATTAGTCCACCAACCAAAAATGTCCAGCCACCAGTATCCTGGAGGCAGCATCCTGGGAGCACTGATGAAGGATTAGAGGATGACTAACACAAACTGCTTCAACAAATGAGCTACTGTCTCTGACTTTACATCTACAAAGTGGAGCAATATGGTAGTTGTGTCTCCAGTAAGTGTTTAAAAACTCCAGCAGCACTGCTGTGTCTGATCCACTCCTACCAGCAAGTGTTAGTGTGTGTTTTGCTGGTATGAGTGGATCAGACACAGCAGTGCTGCTGGAGTTTCTAAACACTGTGTTCACTCACTGTGCACTCTATTAGACACGTCTACCATATTGCTCCACCTTATAGATGTAAAGTCAGAGACAGCAGCTCTGTACCTCTAATTCTCCATCAGTGCTTACAGGATGCTGCCAATAGGATGCTGGTGGCTGGACATATTTGGTTGGTGGAGAATTTTTAGTCCAGCAGTGTTCCTGAGGTGTTTAAAAATCCAGCAGCACTGCTGTTTCTGATCCACTCGTACCAGCACAGCACACAATAACACACCACCGCCACATCAGTGAGCGCGTTTACATGCACTTATATGCAGTTATCACATTACTCCAGTATTATCCAACAGCAGATTCTGATTTCCCAGATCATATTAAGGTCTGAACTCTAAGGCCTGAAAGTATGAAATCCGATAAAGAGAGTTGAGTGGACGACTCAGTAAACGGATTTCTCAGAGCATGTATACCTTTCACTTTGATTTCAATCGATTTCAAGCATAACCCATCATGGTTGCCAGGTCTAAGAGACTTGCCTTTAGTTGGGCTTTTTTTCCATTGACCTGTGGATAGTCTTTCCAGCAAGATCTGGCAACCCCGGAATTAAACGCAGCAAAACGGCTACCAAACACTTTTGGAGACTCTTTGAAACATAGTATATACTTGAGGAAATTAAGAATTCTCTTCTATAACTGGGGTATTCAGTACAACCCATTCTACTGCCACTTTTTGTCTGCGGAGAATCCAGAAATGTATGTTTTGTACTGTATTATGAATGTGTTACAAATAAGAGCCTAATTAGAAGGGTCCTCTAACCTTTGTTGATATAGTGTATGTAGAAAAACAAATGGACTACAGTCTGTAATTGTAGAACTACAAAGTGCTTCTATATGGTAAGTGGAACTGATAGAATGGACAATGGGTGTAGAAACAAGGATGTGTTCCTAATAAAATGGCTGGTGAGTGTATATGCTATTATTATATTAATAGCAATTAATATATTAAAGTCTATATCTGTATAAAGTCCACTACCATGCTGAATAACACAAAATATAAACAGACCCCAATACAATTCCTAACCAGCCAGCATTATATATTACACAAACAAGATATAAATAAAATAAACATAGACTTATGTTACACAGGTGATGCTAAAAACTGATAACAATAAGCCTGTACAGAGTTAAATATTGTATGTTTGAATGATTGTTGAATCTGTCTGTTCCTCATGTAATCTGTTGAACTGTGAACTTGTTCCTCATGTAACATAAAAGTGTGTGTGTGTGTGTGTGTGTGTGTGTGTGTGTGTGTGTGTGTGTGCGTGCGCACGCGTAAGCAGTAAGGCGATTTTCTTATTGAATATATTTTTGCTGTTTAACTGTAAATGCATTCTTTCCAGTGGCATTTTTGTTTACTGCACCGTGTCACGAATTCAGCAATTCGGCAGTGAGGAGGATTGTATGGCAAGTGCCTTTTCCTCCAACCCCTCCCCCTTGGTTTCCTTGTAAGAGTTGGTGGAGTGAGGGACGAGTTCATCTGAGGACAGAGGAATGCTTTTCTTTCCAGTGTGAATCATTTAGGAAAAATGAGCCCCTGGACTGAGTTGCCCCTGCATTTTGGCATGTTTCTCTGCACTGCTTTACTGTCTGTTTTGGCTGAACTTGCAGTTCTTCTGATCATTGCCAAGAAAACTTTAGATCCTTTAAAGATACAGCAGGCAAAAGCCAGTTCCTGATTCAACCATGTCCTTAAGGCATATAAAAGAAATCTCACTAGGATTTAGCCATTTCTTCCCACTTGGCTGAGAAATCCACTAGGAGAAGCTGCCTATATGCATGTAGTTCACTCAGTACTGCTAATGGAGAAGGATATGTACCTTATAGTGTTTAATCCAATTGATTGTGAGCTGAGATGCAAAAAATGAGATATAAAGAATTTCTAAGTGCTTCAAAATGCAGTGGACCTTGATATCAAGCTTATATTCAAAGTTTGTTGGAAAGATGATGGTATCTGTTACATGCCTGTTACTTTAAAGTGATAGCCAAGTAAAGCAAGTCTCCAATCTTAGTCTTTTTATTTGTAAAGCCTAACAAACCCAATCTGGCCTATACAGTCTCATATGCATTGAGGTCACTAAGACCTAATGCATGTGCATCATTTACTTTTTGATGCATTTTGATTTAATTATTATATTATATTGATTTTCAGTTTATATGGTGTACATGTAAATGTATTATGATTGCATTGTTGCACCGTGTAATGGAATTAATTTTAAGTTAAGACAAGAAATAAATTAAAAGGTTTTGGTTTTAGTGTTTTAGAACATTTTTGTTCTCCCATGTTTTGTGAGGAGGACGTAAAACATATTGTATTACATGAGCATGACACATTTTTAACTTCAACACAGACACAGATATACACACACACACACATACATATATATATATATATATATATATATATATATACACACACACACATATATACATACAACTATTATTGAGCTCTGCTATTGTAGCAACAGTCACTTGTAACACATTCATAATATAACATTTCTGGATGCTCCATAGGCTAACAGTGGAAATAGAATGCGTTGTACGGAATTAGGGCTGCCACAAATGATTATTTTTATAGTCGACTAATCACCGATTATTATTTTCAATTAGTCGACTAATCGGATCATAAGCTAATTGAATATAAAACATACACCTAAACATTAGCTAACTAAAAATAAAGACAATTAAGATAATAGTTCATTAAACCTTTAATGAAATATGCAGCTTGTTGAAACAAACAATTCTTTAACTGTGTAGCATAAAGTGTAAACAACTGAGTGAAATAAGGATAAGGCACTGGCTTAAACAACACAAAAATAAATACCTTTATTTTTTTTTTAGGGTTTTCTTTCCTTCATTTGTCTCTGGCATCAAACATAGCTGCATTTAAATCAAATGAGGTAGATACCTGCAACTAAGGAATTATTCACAAAAATAAAGTTTTGGTCTCACTGACTCAAATAACAAAATTTTGTTACTTTGTAAGAAAGCTGTACATTGAAGAACGTACTTTTTTAGCACTGAAACGTAACGTTAGAAAACATTAGCGTTCCTATTCAAACACATCACTGTTATAACGTTACAGAAAATACATGAAATATGTGTGCTAAAGCTAATGAATCAAATCGTCATCGCTCATGTTAACGTTTACAGCTATCAATATGAGTAAGTAGCAAGTTAACTCTCTGTTTACACTAATTGTAGCAGCTAACTAGCCGTTTTGCGTACCGAGATGACAGTCCCTCTTCATCATTGTCATAATCAGCCACAACATGCTTCCTTTTCTGGTGCTCGTGCATCGCAGTTGTGCTGCCGTGGAAGGCAAGTTCTGCCTTGCAGATATTGCATTGCACACTTTTCTCTTTCGTTTTCTTAAAATGATCCCACAGTTTTGAGCTCCGTTACCGGGTAGCCATGATACCAGAGCCCTTCTGGTATAACTTCGTGTGACATCAAGGTCTACCCCGTCTACAACTACTGCGCATGTGTGTCAAAAAAAGAAAGGCAGATGTGGCAGTGGACGGTGCCGCAGCAGTTTGGAGAGAAGAACAAAGTAAAAAAAAAAAAACGACGCATCGACTATTAAATTAGTCGTCGACTATCGTCGACATAATCGTGACTAGTCGACTAATCGTGGCAGCCCTATACGGAATACCCCAGTGAGTCTCAATATGACACATTTATAAGTTTCCATTTCTAGCAAGTAATTTCATCAACTTTCTGCCCTGCTTTCTTTCCTGAAGTAATGTCTGTAGAGAATTGATTTGCCAACTTTGATTGAGAACATTGACCAACTCCATCAGATACCTTGAAAATTCACTGGAATTCCAGAAGTGAGCCAGGTCTTACTGTCTAACATCAGAAGTCTTGTTTCCAAAATTTAGTGGAAAGCCCTTTTAGAAGAACACACGCTGTTGTAGTAGTGTCCACAAACTTTTGTCTACAGTATATAGTGTAGCTATAACTAGAGATTCAGATGATACCGAAGGTTTCTCCAATGTGTAAGTTAGTCCATGAGGTGGCACCAGTGCCCTGTCTTTTGGCAAATCCATTGAACCAATGACAACATTAATAAAAACATAATCAGATGTTCCACTTTTAAATCAGTTTTATAGGGTGTTTCCACATATAATTTGTTTTAAATTAACCAAACTCATTTCTTTTAAAGTGAACCTGAATGCGAATCAACTGCAAATTATCTCAGGTCTTTTCGTCTTCTCATTGTAAGCGGCTTTTAAAGAGGACTTGCTTCTCTTTCTGGTCCTCTTTAGCACTGATGAGATCTCAGACCAATTGCTGTTCACAACACAACTCCTGTGTAACATTGAATTATGGGTAGTGTATTCATATTTTCATGTTGCTGTTTTACGAAGCAAATGAGAAGACAGAAAATCTGATATGAAATACCAAAATTAAGAAAAAACTAAAGCAGAGACAAGCATGAAGGAGGAATGATATTTATTATAATAATTTGCATATGTAATGTGAAGAAGGAAGATTTTATGAATACACTTCATTAAGAAATCGAGAATATTACAGTTAGAATACAGCACATTTTTTCAGAATAAAACAATTATTTCTAGCTTATTTGTTTTATTAACAAAACTATCATTTATCTCAAGGACCCGGACATAAATGTAGTGGTAGTAAGGAAACTTACTATCATTTCAAAAATTACTTCATTTTAAATGAAGAACATGTGGGGTAACCAATGGAGATCAGTGATTGTTCAAACACAACTCATTTGGGCTTTTAGAAGTGGTGATTCTACCCAAAACTGAACTCGTATAAACAGCAGCAGCGATGAGAGCTGGAGAGGCATATCATGTGCAGGACAGTCATTAACAGCTTCGTACAGCAAACCCCGCCTCCCATAATGTGAAGTGGTCTGGGACTGTTTTTTCACGTTGCGCAAATCATGTGGATCACAAAACGAACCACAAATGAACCGACGGAGAACATTTCAGTTTTGGGTGATTCCTCTTCAGTCATGTGTGAAAATGGTTATGGAGTCATATCGGGCAGAAATTGGGAGACAGATGCAGAAAGCTGAGCAAAACCATTACAGAGTCAGATAACTAAAGCATATGAATAAACAGACAGAGATACGTACAGTGGGGCAAAAAAGTATTTAGTCAGCCACTGATTGTGCAAGTTCTCCTACTTAGAAAGATGAAAGAGGTCTGTAATTTTCATCATAGGTACACTTCAACTATGAGAGACAAAATGAGAAAAACAAAATCCAGGAAATCCCATTGTAGGATTTTTAAAGAATTTATTGCGTAAATTATGGTGGAAAATAAGTATTTGTCAATCCCAAAAGTTCAACTCATAGGTCAAAACCGTTTCCTGGAAGTCTTCACCAGGTTGGCACACACTGTAGCTGGTTATTTTGGCCCATTCCTTCCTCCATGAGATCTCCTCTAGAGCAAGTTGATGTTTTGAGACAACACGGACTTTCAACTCCCTCCACAAATTTTCTATGGTGTTGAGGTCTGGAGACTGGCTAGGCCACTACAGGACCTTGAAATGCTTTTTACCGAGCCACTCCTTCGTTGCCCGAGCGGTGTGTTTGGGATCATTGTCATGCTGGAAGACCCAACCACGTTCCATCTTCAATGCTCTCACTGATGGAAGGAGGTTTTGGCTTAAAATCTCACGATACATGGCCCCGTTCATTCTTCCCTTAAGCAGGGGGACACGCCTGGCACTGCAGGATCTGAGTCCCTCTTGGCGTAGTGTGTTACTGATGGTAGCCTTTGTTACTTTGGTCCCAGCTCTCTGCAGGTCTTTCATCAGGTCCCTCCGTGTAGTTCTTTTTGCTCACTGTTCTCATGGTCATCTTGCGTGGAGCCCCAGATCGAGGGAGATTATCAATGGTCTTGTATGTCTTCCATTTTCTTACAGTAGCTTTCACAGTTGATTTATTCACATCAACCTGCTTGCCTATTGTAGATTCACTCTTCCCAGCCTGGTGCAGGTCTACAATTTTCTTCCTGGTGTCCTTTGACAGCTCTTGGGTCTTAGCCATGGTTGAGTTTGGAGTCTGACTGTTTGAGGCTGTGGACAGGTGTCTTTTATACAGATAACAAGGTCAAACAGATGCCATTAATACAGGTAATGAGTGAAGGACAGAAGAGCTTCTTAAAGAAGAAGTTACAGGTCTGTGAGAGCCAGAAATTTTGCTTGTTTGTGGGTGACCAAATACTTATTTTCCACCATGATTTACAATTAAATTCTTTAAAAATCCTACAATGTGATTTCCTGGTTTTTTTTCTCATTTTGTTTCTCATAGTTGAAGTGTAGCTATGATGAAAATTACTGACCTCTCTCATCTTTCTAAGTAGGAGAACTTGCACAATCAGTGGCTGACTAAATTCTTTTTTGCCCCACTGTACCTCACGAAATGAAGATGGCATCCAAGAAACAAAGCAGGGCAAACCAGTGCTGAGTTAATAAATAATCACAACCATACAGGCGAAGGGAACCCAATAAACACAACGTAAGGCAGAGTCCAGAAACAGGGTAGGATACAGACACATGATCGGCAGAATGGAGAAATGCACAGAAACTCAGAAGTGCAATGGTGCAGCAACAAAGCCTGCAGAAACAAAAATACTTGCAACGAACAAACAAACGAGGTGCCGGTGTGATTAAATCAGGAGGTTATGAAATGATGATTGAGTCCCTGACATGGGAGTAACATGGTGGGAGTGATGCAGGCAGGAAACATAGTGCGAACGTGACATGGTCGTGACGAGGTCTCCCATGTGGTAATTACTGGCGCCTCCAACGACAGTGGAGCAAGGACCATTGGCATGTGGTGTTGTGGTTGAGCAGCGGCTGCTGGCATGAGGCTTTGGGTGTGAGCAGGGGACGCTGGTGTGCGGCATTGGAGCCGAGCTGGGAATGCTGAAGTGTGGCATTGGGGCTACTGGTGTTTGTTGTTGAATATGAACAGGGACCACTGAAGGTGACGAGCAGGGAGGAGCAGCTGACGATGAGCTGGGAAGTGCCTGGGTGACATTAGGAGCATTGGGGAGCGCGTGGGCACCACTAGGGAGCACCTGGGTGTTGTTGGGGAGCCAGGGCAACATCAGGTGTGTTGGGGAGTGCTGTAATGGTGTCAGGAGTGTCAGGGAGGCCCATGGCAGTATCAGAAGCATTGAGGAGAGTCAGAATGCCGTCAGAGATGTCAGGGATTGCCAGCACCGTATCAGAAAAGTCAGGGGCTGCTGGGACGGCGTTACAGAGGTCAGAGGTCACCTGGGCAGAGTCAGAGTGGTCAGGGGCCACTGGGGTAGCATCAGGAAGGACTGGGAACAACTGGGCAGCGGACAAGGGCCTCTTGCCTTGAAGCAGGAGGCGCAGGGCCCACAGGTGTTGACACTGGAACTGGAGACTGGAGATGGGTCTGGCACAGGGGCTGGAACAGGGCTGGAGCCGGGTCTGGAAAAGGGGGTGGAGCTGGGTCTGGAGCAGAGACTGGAGCAGGTACTGGAACTGAATCTGGTGCGAGATCTGGGGCCGAGAATGGCTCCGGGACTGGAACAGAAACTGTGACCTGAACTGGAACAGAGACTGTAACAAAGACTGGGCCCACAGGAGTCGAGAATGGGATCAGAGGAGCCGGGGCTGGAACTGAAAGGGGAACCGAGACTGGAACCAAAACAGGAACTGGGGCTGGAAACGAGACAGGCACCAGGGCTGGAACCAAGACACGAATCACACAAGCCTGGACAAGAGCTGAAACAGGAACCACAGGAGCCAAGAAAGGGACAAAAGGATTAACATGGTGGCTTTGCAGGTGTGGGTGGCAGGGTGGTGACATGGAGAGTTCTCTGTTGTTTTGACCACCACAAAGATGGTCAAAGACAGCACAAAAAGCTTCCATCAATTGGTGAAAAACATGGGTTTACTCCCCTTCGCAGTTTCTTAATCATGGTGACCCAGCTGGACATCGGAGAGCAAGGACATGAACATCTTGATACAAGCTGTATCACTGCTGACTGGGAAGTGTGCCATGTAATGAAAACACTCTAGAAGAAAGGATTCAGTCTTCAGGATTGCCACTGTATCTCCCAGGAAGGGTTGGAAGAAACATGACCAGAGGCTGAGTGGAACCCTAGATGGAGGAGGCAAGCTGGGACTGAGCTTGCTGCCGGGTCTTAAGCACAGTGCCAGACCACAAGATCGTTGCTGTTGGGCTGCTGCTGCTGCTACCAGAGTGGGGTATAGACAGGATCGGTGGAATGAAGAAGTGTTTGGAAAGCTAGGAATGCAAGGGTGCAGCAACAAAGCATGCAGAAACAAAAATACTTCACAACAAACAAACAGAAATGCTGGGTTAAAATAGCCGAGCTGACAATATGCTAACGAGGAGTGGTTAATTCAAGAAGTTATGAAACAGTGACGAAGTGCATAACGTGGGAGTGACGTGATGGGAGTGATGTAGGTGCTGAAATGTAGTAAGGGTGTGACGTGGTCGTGACATATTGGTTGTAATCACAGTAGAGGTGGGACTAATAAGACACAGATGTGCTAGTCACAAGCAAGTCTCAAGTCTTAACCTTCAAGTGTCAAGCAAGTTCCAAGTCACTGTGGTAATATTCAAGTAACTCTTATTCAAGCAAGTGAAGTCACTGCTATAAGTCATGCAAGTCTCAAGTCAAGTCATAAGAAATTATGCTCTAACTCTGATTTCCACATTTGAAACAGTCAAAAGACAGTGGTCAGAAAGAGTTCAAATTTATTTTCAACAGTAACAAATACTTTTGCATTTCTTCTTGGACTTTTAACTTATCTGGTGAACTCATCATGCCAAATACACAGCATGTCAGAAAAATCATGGAATTTTCCATATCATATACTGAAGTCCAGTTTCCGTTTTGTCTTTTCAATAAATGCACAATCGATTCGAGTTCAAATCTAATATATCTTAAACTTAATTTTGTCTTCCTTGATAATGCTTGACTAACGAAAAAGTTAGCTTAAAAGACACAGTTACTTACCTTTCTTTGTGGGTTTTGTAGTGACAGACGACGTTGATTGTCGTGGTGGTTGTGTCGCTGATTTTTTATCCGAAGACCTTGCATATCGCTGTTCTATTTTTTACTAATGTCATCGACAACATAATTGTAACGACGGGGCTGACAAGCTGGTAAGGAGACAAATGCAGGTTCTAAGTAAATGATAATAATGTTTACTTGAGTGGCACCCAAGGAATACAAACGTAAATACTCAAGACAACTGAAAACCAGCCCGAACACTACACTGGTAAAGCAGACAGAAAAATACTAAAAACGAACGATATGAACAAAGGTTCCTGCAGGGCTCTACACAAGTGGGCTTACCGTAAATAACCAAACCGAACACCGGCTACCGCAAACTATCCACACACAAGCGGGGCTCATAGAGTAGAGAGACAAAAACAATTACAAAGCTTGAACAAAGAAACGTACACATACCATCGGCTACCGCGCAAGACACACAACGAAAGCGGCTCACCGGGAAAATGGCCTGAATCATGGATTCAAAAACTAAAAAACCGCCGTCACAGTCAATAGGAACACTAGTCCAGGAAATACTCCGCAGTGAGGGAGAACTAGGACGCTGTTTAAAATAGATGCTAAACCACCTGAAAGTCATCAGAATAGTGTGACATAGCTTCTCCCTCGAGCGCTCCAAAGGGTCCGGCGATCACCGCACATGTCCACCCCCATAACCGGCCCCCGATACACCTGACACCGTCAACACCGCCACAATGTCCATAACCGGATCGCCCCCCTGGTGGCACGGAGAGCGCAAAGTCCGATCTCCCGGCGATCCGTGACATATCCCCCCCCTAAGGGGCCCGAGACGGAGCCAGGGCCAATTAAAAAATGGGCCCAAACAGGCCCCAACTGTCTTGTCCGGAGGGCTTCCTCTCTGGGCGGAGCTAGTGGGAAACGTGGGCAAACAAACCCAGTACCAAAAACAAGGTCCCCGGAAGGCTGACGGCCCCTGGCTGGGCCTCTGGAAGACGAGCATGGTCGACGACCTGAGGCAGACGAGCAGGATAGTGGAAGAGATGCCGACGAGCAGCAGACGAGATGGCGACAGGCGCGACAGCAGAGAAAAACGACAAGGCGATGCCCGGAAGCAGAGTCGGCGGGGCGACGATGCTTTGACAGCAGAGGACGACGAGGGCGACGCTTGGGAGCAAGAGACGACGAGGCCGACGCTTTACAGCAGAGTCGACGATGCGACGCTTGAGAGCGGAGACGAGGCGGCCGTTGCCTGAGAGCGGAGGCAGGCGGCCCGTGCTTGGCGGCCAGAGGAGACGAGGCGGCCGTGCTTGGCGGCGGAGAGGAGACGACGAGGCGGCCGTGCTTGACGGCGGGGGAGACGACGAGGCGGCCGTGCTTGACGGCGGAGACGACGAGGCCGGCCGTGCTTGAAGGCGGGGAGACGACAGAGGCGGCCGTGCTTGACGGCGGAGACGACGAGGCGGCCGTGCTTTTTTTTTTTTTTTTTCGATGATGGTCAGTGGTTTTTAAAGAATGTAACAACACCGTAGTGTAGGAAAGAGAGAAGGGGAGGCAAAAAACCAATGCAAGCAAATAGACGGAGGAAAAGTGAGGAACACTAAGGAGAAGGGAGAAAGAAAAAGCAGCATGTGTAAGAAAACAAGTATAGAAAGCGGGGGGGGAAGAGCAGAGTGGCTTGACGGCGGAACACGAGGCCCGGCCGTGCTTGAACGGCGGAGACGACGAGGCGGCCGTGCTTGACGGCGGAACGACGAGGCGGCCGTGCTGACTGCGGAGACGACGAGGCGCCGTGCTTGACGGCGGAGACGACGAGGCGGCCGTGCTTGACGGCGGAGACGACGAGGCCGGCCGTGCTTGACGGCGGAGAGGACGACGAGGCGGCACGTGCTTTGACGGCGGAGAGACTGACGAAAGTGCGGCTTGACGGCGGAGTCCGACGAAGTGCGGCTTGACGGCGGAAGTCGACGACGTGCGGCTTGTGACGGCGGAGTCGACGACGTGCGGCTTGACAGCGGAGGTCGACGCTTGACGTGCGGCTTGACAGCGGAGTCGACGAAGTGCGCGGCCTGCAGAACTGAGTCGTGGACGACGAGTGGCTGCAGAGCGAATAGTCGTGGACGACGAGTGGCTGCAGAGCTGAGTCGTGGACGACGAGTGGCTGCAAGAGCAGAGTCGTGGACGACGTGTGGCTGCAGAGCTGAGTCGTGGACGACGAGTGGCTGCAGAGCTGAGTCGTGGACGACGAGTGGCTGCAGAGCTGAGTCGTGGACGACGAGTGGCTGCAGAGCTGAGTCGTGGACGACGAGTGGCTTGCAGAGCAGCTGAGTCGTGGACGACGAGTGGCTGCAAGAGCTGAGTCGTGGACGACGAGTGGGCTGCAGAGCTTGAGGTCGTGGACGACGAAGTGGCTTGGCAGATAGCTGAGTCGTGACGACGAGTGGCTGCAGAGCTGAGTCGTGGACGACGTGATGCTTGTCAGCGGATAGTTCGTGGACGACGTGATGCTGACAGCGGAGTCGTGGACGACGTGATGCTTGACAGCGGAGTCGTGGACGACGTGATGCTTGACAGCGAAAGTCGTGGACGACGTGATGCTTGACAGCGGAGTCGTGGACGACGTGATGCTTGACAGCGGAGTCGTGGACGACGTTGATGCTTGTCAGCGGGAGTCGGGACGACGTGATGCTTGTCAGCGGAGTCGTGGACGACGTGATGCTTGTCAGCGGAAAGTCGTGGACGACGTTGATCAGGGACGACCTCTGAAACGGGTCTCCCTGGAGGGCACAGCAACAGGCCCCGCCGACGCCCTGGAGGCGGCCCACTGGAACTGCGGACAGAGAGGACGGAACCAGGTACGGGATGTCCGTGGAGGACGGACTGGGCACGAGGAGTCGAGGTGCAGGACTGGGGCACGAGAGTCCCGAGGGGCAGGACTGGGCACGAGGAGTCCGAGGTGGCAGGACTGGGCACGAGGAGTCTGTGGTGCGTGAGTCGCGCAGACGTAGAAACGGAACTACGAGGCAAAAAAACTGCCCATCCACAGGGCTAACTCCGTTCGAAACAGGACATGGAAAAAACCATGGCTCAACAACTGACCTTAACCCGTTCAGAAAAAGACCCTAAGACCAAGCTATCGGCTCGATAACAGGGTTAGCTTGTTCAAGAGCAACACTAAAAAGACGTCTTTGGGCACCATCTCTGGGCCCGAATGGTCCATGACCACAGACTTTCCACAGCTATTGGGTTTCGAATTCGGAACCAGTGTGGGCAGAAACACGAGAATCCACGGCGGGAGGTTCAAGTACTTGAACTAGTGCAGACAGGGCACCTTTATCATTCACCACTACAGGTTCAAATACCGAGTCGGTGTGGTCTGATTACAAGCTAACAGGCATGACTACAGAAGCCACGGTGCGCTAAACTGCTCGTCTACAGAGCCTCTTGAGTGTGGCGTGCTCAAACTCCGAACTACAGACTACTGGTCTATATTTTAGTTAAACCCTTTCTGGCAGGGAACCATGGGGGAAGAAGTCCTGGGAAACTGGCGCACAACGAGCGGCCGACTTACCGGGACACCGTACGAAACGGCGGTTAACAATAACTCCCAACCCTCTGGCTTGGGACTGGGAAGGAAGGCTAAACTTCTCCATAGCACTGAAAAAATTGACACAGTACCAGATTCCAACGGGAGCGATTTTTCAGTGCCCCAAAACAGTGCTGGCCCCGACAAATCGCCAGTACGACAAAAAGAAACCCGCTCGTACTCTGAAAACCATTGCCTTGATCTAAGATAGTGGGAGCACTGTAACAAAAAATCCCCGTACTTAGGAGGGGTCACCGTCATACTCGTCAGGGACGGGCACCTTATCAAACCGAATAGACACCACATATAGGGGTAACGCAATAAACCTGCTGTCTCCATAGTTGGGCGGAGTATTCTGTAACGACGGGGCTGACAAGCTGGTAAGGAGACAAATGCAGGTTCTAAGTAATGATTAATAATGTTTATTTGAGTGGCACCCAAGGAATACAAACGTAAATACTCAAGACAACTGAAAACCACCCGCCCGAACACTACACTTGTAAAGCATACAGAAAATACTAAAACGAACGATATGAAACAGGTTCCTGCAGGGGCTCTACACAAGTGGGCTTACCGTAAATAACCAAAACCGAACACCGGCTACCGCAAAACATCCACACACAAGGCGGGGCTCAATACTAGAGACAAAAAACATTTTACAAAGCTTGAACAAAAGAAACGTACCACATACCATCGGCTACCGCAAAGACACACAACGAAAGCGGGCTCACCGGGAAATGGCCTGCCGATCATGGATTCAAAAACTAAAAAAAAAAACCCCCGGCCCCCCCGTCACAGTCAATAGGACACTAGCCAGGAAATAATCCGCAGTTGAGGGGAAACTAGGGACGCTGTTTAAATAGATGCTAACCACCTGAAAGTCATCAGAATAGTGTGCTAGCTTCTCCCTCGAGCGCTCCAAGGTCCGGCCGATCACCGCACATGTCCATAACCGGATCGCCCCCTGGTGGCACGGAAGAGCGCAAAGTCCGATCTCCCGGCGATCCGTGACAATAATGCTTGAATCCAAGCGTTACTATTTTTGGAATAGCCACTTCCATGTTACGAGCTTCTTTGTATGTTTATCTCTGCTGCTTTCCTGTGTTCTGGTAGTTCACTATGTTTGCACACATGGAAATAAAAATCACCCAGTCATGTTTCAACAAAAAAATCCCTAAAAATGACTAACTTTTAAATACCTAAATATGCAAATATTTAATAATAATAATAATGTCAAGTCATTTCAAGCCATCTGTCTGAACTCTGTGAAGTCTCAAATCATAAATACCGAATGAAAGTCGAGTCTTTTATCAGTGTCAGTTAAGCAAGTCTGAAGTCCTTAAATTTGCGATTCCAGTCTGAATCTGGTCCTCCGTTAATTCACAGAGAATAAGACACAGGGACTGTTACTTTGAATGCAGTTATTTTTGATGAAGCGATATTATGAACAAATAGTTATTAATTCACTTGTCTCATGTACTGTATTAATGTTGTACAGAGTTGTGATTGGTAAAGCCTGTCTTAGGCACTAGGGATGTAGAGTGGAAATATACCCTGGACTGGGCATTATATAACTTATTATAACTTATTTTATTTCTTAGTTTATTTCTTTGTTGGCTCTTAAATGTGTTTCTATCTGGTAAAACATTTTTTTGCATGCTTGTCACACTTAAGTGTTTTGGAACATCAAATCAATTTAAATATTAGTTAAAGACAACACACGTCAACAGAAAATGCAGTTTTTAGATGAAGGTGTTTATTATTAAGGGAGAAAAAAAGCCAAACCTACAAGGCCCTGTGTGAAAAAGCGATTGCCCCCCCTTGTTAAAACATTTAGTTAACTATGGTTCATGAGAGTTCACTGTCCCTAGCCACACCCAGGCCTGATTATTGCCACACCTGTTCTCAATCAGGACATCACTTAAATAGGACCTGCCTGACAAAGTGAAATACACCAAAAGATCCTTAAAAGCTACACATCATGCCGAGATCCAAAGAAATTCAGGAACAATTAAGAAAGAAAGTAATTGAGATCTATCAGTCTGGAAAGGGTTATAAAGCCATTTCTAAAGCTTTGGGACTCCAGCGAACCACAGTGAGAGCCATTATCCACAAATGGTGAAGACATGGAACAGTGGTGAACCTTTCCAGGAGTGGCCGCCCGACCAAAAATTCCCCAAGAGCGCAGCGACGTCTCATCCAAGAAGTCACAAAAGACCCCACAACAACATCCAAAGAACTGCAGGCCTCACTTGCCTCAGTTAAGGTCAGTGTTCATGCCTCCACCATAAGAAAGAGACTGGGCAAAAATGTTCCAAGACGAAACCCACTGCTGAGCAAAAAGAACATTAAAGCTCATCTCAGCTTTAATGTTGTGCAAAAAGTCACAGCAAAAATAAAGGTGTGTGCCCCATTACATGTGGCGTAAAAGTAACACAGCATTTCAGAAAAAGAACATTATAGCAACAGTTAAATATGGTGGTGGTAGTGTGATGGTCTGGGGCTGTTTTGCTGCTTCAGGACCTGGAAGACTTGCTGTGATAAATGCAACTATGAATTCTGCTGTCTACCAAAAAATCCTGAAGGAGAATGTCCAGCCATCTGTTCATGACCTCAAGCTGAAACAAACTTGGGTACTGCAGCAGGACAATGATCTAAAACACAGCAGCAAGTCCACCTCTGAAAGGCTGAAGAAAAACAAAATGAAGACTTTGGAGTGGCCTTGTCAAAGTCCTGACCTGAATCCTATTGAGATGCTGTGTCATGACCTTAAAAAGGCCGTCCATGCTGGAAAACCCTCCAGTGTGGCTGAATTACAACAATTCTACAAAGATGAGTGGCCACAATTCCTCCACAATGCGGTAAAAGACTCACTGCAAGTTATCACAAACGCTTGGTTGCAGTTGTTGCTGCTAAGGGCGGCCCAACCAGTTATTAGGTTTAGGGGGCAATCACTTTTTCACACAGGGCCATGTAGGTTTGGATTTTTTTCTTCCTTAATAATAAACACCTTCATTTAAAATCTGCATTTTATGTTTTTTTGTGTTGTCTGTGACTAATATTTAAATTGGTTTGATGTTCCGAAACACTTAAGTGTGACAAACATGCAAAAAAATTGGAAGTCAGGAAGGGGGCAAACACTTTTTCAGATCACTGTGTTAATAGAAGGACAGAAAGCTAGAGAGGTTGAAGAAATGTGATGGTTTAAAATTAATATAGCTGTCAAGGTTGGTTTTTTGTTAAGGTTGGTTAAATGGGATTGCATGTCTAAAATATAGGGAAAATGAAGCATATTCAAAAAAACAGCTGTAAAATTTTGAAAAGCCCAATCACAAAAGGACTGGTTGAGTAGAACAGATATACATATTTTGCTTGACTCTGTATTATAGAACAGGTGACAGTCCTAGCCAAGTAGGGTGCTCTTGTAGTGGATTGTCGAATTTGGCTGCAGTAGTATGTCACACTGTTTTGTGAGGTCTGCGTGAAATATTCATCATGTTCACATACTGCATAGAACATACTGACTGGGTAGCAGTTAGTGTGAGTTGTACACATAGTATGCAATTTCAAACACAGCCAGAGCACCTCACTGTTCCAAACATCTTCAAAAAACAGAGATTCTCATTAAAGTCAGTCAGAGGACACCCCCAGCCCTGGATTTATTTCCCTTTTTCAAGATGAAATTGTAGAGTATTTCTGATATGTCACAGATTTAAGTAGACTCAGTGAAAATGAAGATGATGAGTCATTTCAATTTTGTTATTAAATATGGTGATGGAATAACTGCGACATTGTATATAAGCCATTCTCATCCTGTTGGAAAGTTGATTATACAAATTATTCTAAACAGTCAGTGTATTTTACGAGGGTACAAATGATTAATCCTGTAGTGTATGTCGGTACTTGGTATTCATATGATAGTGTAGTATAAATTATTACCCTTTTAAAAGAATTAAAAGCATAATGCAGTATTTACTGTGGCAACATGTCATTTCGATAAAAGCCTCTGCCTCTTAAAATTTAACTTTTTTATTTATTAGTTTTTTATTAATATTATTTATTTATTATTTACCTTTTTTAAATTTGGGTATCCCATTGCTGATTATGTGCACCATATTCTAGTTTGTGTTGTCGTTATTATTATGGCTATTTAAACCCTGCAGTTTCACTGTTTTGTGGCAAAGTTTCTTCATTTCTACACGTTTGTGTACTTAGATTCTGAGCTTCTCTTCCCTGCATCGTGGCATGGCTTGGCTCTTACCGTTTTGTTCCTGACTCAGTGTTTTAATTCCCTGCTCCTGAACCCTGGCTATGTATCCCTAGTTCCGTTTTCTCTCCTCACCCTGCTTTGGGTCCCAGTCTCTATTTCTGTCTCATGAGCTTTGTTTCTCTGTGTTCACTTTAGTTCTGGTTATTTAATTTGGGACTGTTTTGCTTGTTATAGGCAATTTGCCTTTTCCCTGTGTTTATTTATATAAAGATGCTTGAAACAGCTCTGCATTTGCCTCCTGCCAGTTGTGACACATTACAACTACATAAAATAGTTTCACTGTAATAAGTGGTTACTAAATAATGAGTAATAGTTATTATAATAAGAATAACCAAATAGTCAATAGTAGCTACTGAATAATATACTTTAAGTTTTCGGTAAAGCTTTGGTTTAATGGGTTAACATACAACTAACATTCACTGCAAACTATGACTCAGATATGCATTTTATCATTTTCCATCTCTATGGTGGCTTAATCAATTGTACATAAAATGTGCACTCATGAGCAGCCTTATACAAACCCTTGGTAGGGCCTCCTTTTTCTCTAAAGCACCCTTCATTCTTCATGGCATGGATTCTCCAAGATTTTGGAAACATTCCTTGACATGACTGCATCACATGATTCCTGCAGATTTTCAGGTGCACTTTCATGCTGCGAGTCTCCCGTTCTACCACTTCCCAAAGGTGACTTATACTTTGTGACATGATGCATTTCCATGCTGGAAGTAGCCCTTAGAAGATGAGTAAATTGTGGCCATGAAGGGGTGCTCATGGTTAGCAACAATACTCATATTGCATATATATAGCATGCATCATTTATTGGTATTACCTAGGCCAATGTATGTCAAGAAAACATTCCCTACACTATCACACCATCACCAGTAGCCTGGACTGTTGATACAAGGCAGGTTGGGTACATGGATTCATGCTGATCCTACCATCTGTATGCTTCAGTAGAAATTGAGATTCTCAGACCATGCAACATGTTTTCGGTCCTTAATCGTCTAGTTTTGGTGAGTCTGTGACCACTGTAGTCTCAGCTTTCTGTTCTTGACTAACAGAAGTTTAACGTGGCTTTTCCTGTTGTAGCCCATCCACCTCATGCTGACCGTACACCAAAGAATTTTCAAGTGGCTTTCCTGTTGCAGACAAATATCCAATGTCAGAATAAAATCATAATATTCTTGCTTGAGTTGTGTCATGCTCACTTCATCTTGATTGTTTGGTGTACGCTGGTCTGGGTAGCTGTCTTAAGTCAGTCTTTTTCTCATCTCGATGTTTTGATCAAATCATCCATGTTTAACCTTGGCTTATGCAAGTACATGAACACTGTCAACATCCAATAAGTGAGCTCTCTCTCCAGCACCAAACGGGAAGCAGCCAAGTGAGTACAGGAACGTCCCTGGCAGATAGAGAACGTAGTATTAGCATTAATATTATGTATTCTAGTCCATGTTCATGTTTCTGACAAGTTTCAATACTTTCATATGAAGTGAATTGATGAGTACCAGCAGTTAACTTCAATTCAATTTTTATGCTGAATTTTTGTAGGCTACAAAACAGAGCTGGCTGGGGAAAATATGTAACTGAATCATATTTCCCATCTCGAAAAAAGTAGTAGTAGAGTCAGTCACATACATAAAGGAAAGCACATCCATTATGGCAAATTCATGAGACCAAGACTCTGGGGTGTGTTTGTCAGTGTTTCCCACAGTTCCAAAATATACTTGTGATGGTAGTTTTTCAGAAAAGGCTGACATTACCTTGCTGCCAAAAATGGTCTAATACATGTGACAAAAACAAATATTAAATAGTAATGTAATACATGTAATACAAGTTCAAATAATTTATTCCACAGAACTTTATCTATCTAGGGTTTTCAATTAATCACTCCAATACCTGTGCATTTTTTAAAACTTAGTCACAGATGAAAAGACACTTGGATTTAAATGAACTCTACACAAATTAGATATATATTTAGGGCAAAAAAGGAAGATAAAATCCAATTAATGCGAGACTTGAAAAATCACTCGCAGTTTACAGTGGAGACAGCGATGTCCAGCCCAGCTGCAGCTGGAAGGTCTCAGGATAGTTTTACTCTGTGCATTTTGTCTCACTTGGTGACTGCAGTTGTGATTCACATCAAATGAACTGACTCATTTTGATTGCCATTTCACGCTAAATGCTAATGTTGGCTACCTGTGTCGTGCTGTGCTGTCCATATTCTCCTAAAATATTAGGCTGAGGAAATGAGTAAATAGACATTAGTACTCTAACCCTAGCCAGTTAGACTTTTGTCTTTATGACTACCATAACTAGTGGAGAATACAAAATTCTGTCTTTCTTACATCTAGCCAGGACAACTTTGCTGCATGTTGCGCAATGGTCAAGTTACATGTGCTGAATACACTAGTGATACTTATAGGCACCAATGCAGCATAGTTACCACTACTTTTATACAATTCACAGCTACTACCAAAGTCAGAGAACAATAAATAGAATAAGATGCTTTACCTGGCATGTGCTTGTAAAATATCCACCATGACTGCATTTTCTAATATAATGCTAGCGAATGTGTCTTTCTGTCTGTTTCTCTACAGAGCATGTGCAGTTTGTCACTTTGTTATAGCAGTACAAATAGGTATAGGAGAGGTGGTGAATTTTCCCCGACTCTACTAGTTAATTGATTGCTGTCATTTTCTTGGACAAACAACAAAACAACCAAATGTATATTGCTAATATACTTTGGTGAAAATTAATATACCTGGGTGGTCTGCCCAAATAAATTATGTGTGGGAAACACTTCTGTTACGTAGTAGTATACAATGTGATGAGGTCAGGACGTTTGCCCTCTCACTGGGACTGTCCTCAAGTCTTGCGGTTGCTATTGAACTCAGACTGTGATAATTGAGAATTATGGCACATATGGAGTAAAGGACCTTTTTAACCTGTGCTGGTAGGAGGTGTGGTAGATCTAGCTTCCTCCTTTACTGTAAAGGAGAGGGATGGAGAGTCAGATATTGATGAACCTGCTGAGAAAAAAATAACATGTTAAACCACATGTCACCCACATGTAAACCTTTGCTTACATACAATACTATTACTGTGTTATTTAGTGTTTTTTATTATTATTTTATTCAGTAGACTAGATTGCACTTTATTATACACTATACAAAGAGAACTCCAGGTAATTAACTTCACATATACAAGCTTTAAACAAAACTTGGAAAGTCTGGCAAAGAATGCTAGAACAGGCTCAAATGAAAGAAATTCAAGTGTATGTGTTTACCTTGTAGCAAGTACAATGGACAGACTTGTTTGAATGAGGAAGTGTTGCAATATTTTGATTTCAACCACATGTATGTGTAGAACCACTAGATGTTAACAATGTTAGTGACTGAGCTGAGGAACTTCGAATTGAAGATGAATGAGGAAAAATGAATGCACATTGCAACCAATGATGCTGCAAAAATACCACAAGCAGGGCATCAGGTCAGACCAGGCATTTGTTATATAAATTATGTGTCAGTTTGTTGACAGAAAGAAATGGTCTGTGTTGTCAAACTTGCTTTAGGTTATTAGCCGGATATCGATAGTGTCACAGGAAAATCGTGTTTCGCACTCAAAGAACAGCAGAGTAGTGACGCTCCAAACCCAGTGTGAGCACACTTTGCCAGTGGATTGACCACAGAAATGGTACTATGATTTAACCACAACAGTTACTGAGTTGAATTGCAACCCCAGTTCAGAAAAAGTTGAAACAGTATGGGAAATTTAAATAAAAATAAATAATAGTAAAAGCAGTGTGTCTAACATTTCCTTGTACTTTTATTTCATTGCAGTCAGTATGAACCCAAGATATTTGACGTTTTGTATGCATAACTTCATTTAATTTTGTTAATTTGTTAATATATATCCATTCCTGCATTTCAAGCCTGCAACATATTCCAATAAAATTGTGATGGGGAAATTTAGGGCTAGTAATGACATGATGTAATTTCAAACAGGTGATGTCAACAGGTGGGTCTTTGAAAAGCAAAGATGGGCAGAAGATCTTCAAATTGCCAGCAAATGCATGAGAAAATTATTGAAATGTTCAAAAACAATGTTCCTTAAAGAAGGATTGGAAGGGATTTGCATATTTCTCCCTCTATAGGGTATAGTATCATTAAATGATTAAAGGAATCATTGAAAACTGAACTCCCGTGATCTCCGATCCCTCAGATGGCATTGCATCAAGAACCTTCTCATTCATCAATAGCTGATATAAACACATGAGCAAGAGATTACTTTGGCAAACCTTTATCAAGCACTACAATATGGAGTTACATTCACAAATGGCACTTAAAACTTTACTGTGCAGAAGCCTTATATTAGACATGTCCAGAAGTGGTGTGTTCGAGCTGTGTTCCGGCAGTTCCAGCCCCACACATGATGTTCATCTGCTGTAGCTCCACTCAAGCTGCTTCCGTCATCAGCTCCAGCCCCACCATACCCGGGCCACTTAATGTCAATGTGCATACTTCACATTTTATTCAAACTTTGACTCCATGACTTTTTAGTTTCGCTCTTAGATTTATCATCTACGCCGCCCAAGGAGGTTGGGTCCCTTTTTGAGTCTGGTCCTCCTAAGGTTTCTTCCTATAAACACTCAGGGAGTTTTTTTTCCTTGCCACTGTCGCCCTAGGCTTGCTCAATTTGGGATTGGACGTAGTTATTAGGAGATAATCTAAACTTGTAAAGTTGCTTTGAGACAATGCTCCATTGTAAAAAGCACTATATAAATAAATCTGACTTGACTTGACTTGACTTGGTGCTGACTTTGTTGGACTTTGAGGCATCTGGGACGGGCCATTACACCGTGGAGATGTCTATTCAGTTCTTTTTATATTCCAGATCTTTTTTGGAAGAAATAGACGCCGTGTGCTCCGGAACAAAAACCAGGGTCTGTGTGGAGAAGTTTGAAACGAAAATGTGACGACAACAAAACCCCTTACTGTGGCATACTTTAAGACATGTTCTCAGGAAGAATTGGACTAAATAACACCTGAAACGCTTGGTATTCTCGGTGCCATAAAGTTTTTAAGTGTTTTTTTTCCATACTGCCCCAGCTATTTCTGATTTGGGGTTGTAATATAGCTGTCATCATAAATAATTATGTCATATTAGAAGCTATCCTAGATGATAAAAGCTACATAGTAATTATACTACTATCTGGAAAAAATACATGCTATGTATACTGTGATGGTCACATTCAGACAGGTTCTTCCTATCTGAATTTGGATCACCATAATGCAATTTATCCTGATAACACTCCAGAAGATAATTGTTGCTCTAAGTTTCATTATCAGTCCAGCCTAATGTAACGTCATTAAATCAAACTAAATCATCTTCTGCTCTTTACTATGAATAAGATTTTGAGGATTAGTTATAAAAATGGCTAACTTTTTAGTTCTTGGTTTCTAGTAGCAATAATTGAACATTGAACAATAATTGAATAATAGATCCCCGGTTCGATCCCGACCCTAGTCTGTGTGGACTCTGCTTGTGGTCATGTCTGTGTGGGTTTCCACCAGGTACTCTGGTTTCCTACCACATTCCGAAGACGTGTGTTTGGTTAATTGGTGTTTCCAAAGTGCCCTTAGTGTGTGTATGAGTGTGTGAGTTTACATTTACATTTACAGCATTTAGCAGACGCCCTTATCCAGAGCGACTTACAATTGGTACAGTCTTACAATCTAAGCAATTGTGGGTTAAGGGTCTTGCTCAAGGACCCAACAGTGGCAGCTTGGCAGAGGTGGGATTTGAACCCTGGACCTTCTGGGCCAGAGTCGAGTGTATGTGCCCTATGATAGGTTGGCACCCTGTTTAGGGTCGTTCCTGCCTTGTGCCGTCGCCTAGGCACTGGCATTCCCGCAACCCAGACTAGGATCATGCAGATATGACTATGAATGAATGAATGATTCCCACACAGCTGCATTATTGTAGCCTATGCTCTGTGACTGCTGGATGGACAGAATAGGTAATATTGATGGTGGTTGTGATATATCGTTCATAGTTCCTAATACATACTCATGTTGGGTTCGATGTTGGGTTGGTGGGTAGCACCGTCGCCTCACAATAAGAAGGTCCTGGGTTTGATCCCAGGTAGAGCAGCAAGTGTCCTTTCTGTCTGTAGTCTGCATGTCCACCCTGTGTCCTTGTGGGTTTACTCCAGTTTCCTCTCACGGGCCAAAGACATGCATTGATTATATGTCTATATACATATATACAGATTTTCAATAATGAAATACAGTCAGGGATTAGGTAGCAAATCAGATCAAGGAAACATGATGTGCTCCATTAAACAGTCGACACAGCACAGTCACATTACCAGCTCTAATAATGTTTTTTTTGCCTGTTAATACTTGGATATGAGCACTGTGTAGGCAACTTGCTGTATCCACACACATTATCACAGATATATAGCACGACATACACTATATACACACTACACACTTACTTTTTCGAATTTGTATTTCATTTGAATATATTGATTAATGTTGTTGTCAGTTCTGTGCGAAATTAAACTTAGCTCCACCTGGCTGGCAAACCACTCCCAGCATATCTCAGAAATGTATATTATTTTGAAGCTGATCTTTAAACGTATTTTTCCGTTTAGCAATAGGATGTCAGGAGTACATCAACCATACTGAGGGCATTAAGTCACGTCGGTGAAGGGTGGCTGATAATTGGTTGAATTATATTAATTTACAAACTCAACAACCATGATAGGTCTTTTTAAGGTTAGACATGTACAGTAACTGAAATAAAAATTTATAACTGAAATAGGTTTGTACTTTTTAAATAAACGCCAGCGTATTAGGCGATGATTCTCCGCTAATGTTCATTACAGTACAAATTTCTCATTTTCTTTGAAATAAGGGATAAATGTACATATTTTAAAGTTAAATCGGGACACCAGGACATATACATATATATATATGATATATATATAGATATTCTTATATATCTAATATATATATATATATATAGATACTACATATATATATGTTAGATATATAAACAATAAATCAAACAAAGACAAACATTTAAATATACTCACGTTTGGTTTTATATATATATATGTATATAAAATAATATATAAATTATATATATATATGTAAATATATAAAATAAACCAAAACAAAGACAACACCAATATACTCACGTTTGGTTAGTATATATATATATATATATATATAAATATATATATATATATATATATATATATATATATATATATATATAAAAAGATATATAAAATAAACCAAACAAAGGACAACAAATAACTCGCGTTTGGTTTTATATATATATATATATATATATATATATTATATATAAAATGATATATAACATTTTATATATATATATATATATATATATATATATATATATATATAAAATAACCAAACAAAGACAAAACAAATATACTCACGTTTTGGTTTGTATGTATATATATATATATATATATATATTAAAATGATATATAACATTTTATATATATATATATATATATATATATATATATATATATATATATATAAAATAAACCAAACAAAGACAACAAATATACTCACGTTTGGTTCTAGTGGAACAAAAGTATTCTACATCCATATGCTGTATGAAGCTATGCATATACAGTAATTGTCAATATTAAGCAATTTTTAGCTACTCAGTGAATTAACAGACATTACATTTTAGAACATTTAGAAAAAACATGAACTATTATTTTGTTTAAGAAACAATTTTGCAGCTATGTTGAACCCTTGAGTATACAAACCTACCAATATTTAATCGTAATCGTCATCGTAAGCTCAAATGCTTATTCATGCCAATATGTAGGTCTGCTTGCATCTTCTTTAGCCCCTCTCTCCTTCCTCAATAAAGGCTTGGGTACCCTGTCTATGCACAAAAGAAGCAGCTTTATCTGCATATGCTGTGCATAATAGAATCTTTTGTCATAGGCTTGGCACACATGACCATCCGGAGTTCACCCCAACCCCTTTCGGTCTAGACTGTATAGAGAGAGAGAGAGAGAGAGAATGAATTACCTCAAGCCTGTCCCCTTTTGAAGAAGAAAAGGAACATGGGGGTAGGGCAGTATTGCTTGTTCCCTTCAACCCCCTAAATATCGGTTGCCACTACTGATATTAGATACCTAGCACACAGTTAAAAATATATATTTATTATCGATAAAATAATTTCTGATATTCCTATTCCTATATTCAGTACTGACAGATTGATGGTTTAAAAATGTATATATAATTTTCAATAATAACATGTATGTATTCCATGTTAACTGAAAGAGATCAACTTACACTTATCTTCATTGAAATGTATTTCCCAAAATCTATGCCTGTTCTCATGTAGTTATAACATTGGCATCAATATTTTTAATAGAAAAATCCCTCCACATTATGCATGCAACTCCAGTTAACAAGCATCTTAAAATTGCCATTACATTTTTTAGGGTTAATTATTATACCAGTTGTAGCTAGTCACACCTACAAATCCAGCTTATTACACAATACTAATGATCACCTGTCATCATCCCCATAAAATAATTATAGTCAACTGCAGTGTTTATTGGCACATTTTATAATAATGGGTATTATATGGTTGGAAAATGTTTTACGTTGCCTGAAACAAAAGATCTTTTGACACAAACTATTAAGCAAACATCATGTGTGGTGTCCTGCAAAACTTAATAAGTCAGCATGGTTACAATATAGATGCCAGTACAAGATTGGTACTGAGTATTGACGATGCAGCAAGTCGGTGTATTTGGGTGTGTAGACATGGTCAAGTCAAGTTCAAACTGAGCATCAGAATGGGGAAGAAAGCTGATTTAAGTTACTTTCAATGTGGCATGCCTGTTAGATGGCATTAGATGGGCAGAAATGAGTATTTCATAACCTGCTGATCTACTGGGATTTTCGTGCAGAGCCATCTCTGGGGTCCAAAAAAGAGACAATATCCAGTGAGCGGCAGTTCTCTGGGCAAAAATGCCTTTTTGATGGTCAGAGGAGAATGATCAGACTGGTTAAAGCTGATAGAAAGGCAACTGTAAGTCAAATGCACTGAATGCACAACACACTGGGTGCCACTTCTGTCAACTAAGAACAGGCAACTGAAGCTACAGTTCACAAAGGCTCACCAAAATTGGACAACAGAAGATTGGAAAAACGTTGCATGTTCTGATTCTGAGTCTCGATTTCTGCTGTGACATTTGAATGGTAGGGTCAGAATCTGGCATAAGTAACATGAAAGCATGGATCCATCCTGTGGTGGTGTAATGGACTGCAACCAACTACACTGTGGTAGCCTAGCGGTTAAGGTACTGGATTATGGACCAAAAGGTCCAAGGTTCAAATCCCACCTCTGCCTTGAGCAAGGCCCTTAACCTACAATTGCTTGGTTTGTAAGACTGTATCAGTCGTAAGTCGCTCTGGATAAGGGCGTCTGCTAAATGCTGTAAATGTATTGTAAATGTAAATGCTGCAACTGTGTGATGTTATCGTATCAATATGGACCAAAATGTTTCTAGCACCTTGTAGAGTAACCTATCTGGAAGCCGACAGACACTTAATTGACACCAACACATAATGAAACAAATGGTAACATCTATCCAGGGATTGGGAGTTGGACATTTACAATATAGCATTTTTGTGTAACCAGTCCAAATCTACTTTTTGGCCCCAGCTTCATGCCACCAGACTCTTTGGAAAGTGTGTTGGAAGAAAACCTTTTCTTTCACCTGACCACAAACGTAAGTTCCTGGAGGTCATTGGAACCGAGTTTTATGGTTGAATGAGAAAAAGATAGAAATTGTTCACAACAGACACTCAAGGTGCGTTTTGTCCTGACTGGCAGAAACTTGAGACAGGCAGTCTAAAGTCGGTTCTAAGTAAGCTTTATTAAACAATCAAAGTTAAATACAAACCAAAATAGTCCAGAGTCAAATAGCCTAAACACAAAGTAAACCTACAGCGAAACTAAATTCACTAGACAAAAGTGGGGTCCGGCAAACAACAGATAGTTCTCAAGCTAAGGTCCAAGCATTGCTGGGTGTTTGGCTTTTGAGCAAGACCCTTAACCCACAGCTGCTTGAAATGTATGCTGTAAGTTGTGTCTGCGGTTAAGGGCATATGCTAAATGATGTGGATGCAGGAATAGAGGATTGTTTTGTAGAGATTTTGATTGCTGCAGATTAAACCTGCCAGTTCCGTAAGGATTCCACTACTAGTAGTGCAAAATAAAGGCAAGTTGATGCTGTCAAGTACACCCAAATTAAGGAACTCCTGTGGCTTTCTGCTTAACAACTGAAGATGGGCAGGTCGTTCACCTCCCAGCATGACTCTGACAATACACTGCCAACAAAACAATGCAGTGACTTAAGGATAGGAAGGTGAATGTCTTTGAGTGGCCAAGTTAGAGCCCTGACCTTAATCCAATACACAATCTGTGGAAGGACTTGAAGAGAGCAGTCTATTGCTGCAGACCATGGAAATTCACTGACTTTGAACAGTTTTACCAGGAAGACTGGGCAAGTATTTCCCAATCTAGATTTACATAGCTGGTAGAGACTTATCTAAACAGAGAGATAGCTGTAATTAAAGCTAAATTAACTCTACAAAGTATTAGTCAGGGGCATGACAATTTCCCAGCCCTATTATTATTATTATTATTACTTATTTTTCATTATTTTATGAAATGCAACATTTCATAAAATAATGAAATGCAACATGTGTCATACATTTTCAATAGACAATGTGTGGTAAAGGAACTGTGATGTTGTGTGACTGTTTTCCCCATAACACACTTATTGTAGATAAAAATCCGAATGCGTTTTGGTCAGTTAGTAGGTACAAATGGGTCATAGTTGGATACCTCAGCTGGATAGTAAACCTAAACATTTGTTCAAATCCATACAGAGGTGGTTCAGTCACCACAGAATCAAGCTTGTGACATGGCAAGGCCATCCCAGTCCCCTGACTTAAATCCCGTTGATAATATATGGGGTAAGATTTTCCTCATAACCTTTTTACTCATATTTACCAAGGGTGTCAGTGATTCTGGAGATGACTGCAGCATGACTGACTGTAGATCATATTTCTTACAGCTTGGTATATTGTGATATAAAGTTGTAACAATAGTGCATTTACTTATATCACCGTTTACTTTTTGTAATATTGCTGTCAAGTCAAGACTCTTATTATTTTGAATAGTACAAGACATTTGTGGTTTAGCTGACAAAGACAATAAAGCCGGTGTTGGGTTTAGTTCCTATAATTTTTTTGGAGTGTATAGAATATCCATTCATTATCAGCAAAGGTATTGTTGTTCTAAGGGTTAAAATGCCCCACAAATCAATAGCAAGATATAGTATGACAGGCTCAAACATCAGGATTTGGAAGGAAATACAGGGTATCTATAAAGTAAGTCCCACTGTAACATTTTTTATTACCACATCAATGATTGTTGAGTCACACGTGCTTAGATTGAATCTATGTAATGTGTAGTAACCTAGGCTGCTTGTTCTTACTAGTAAATCTGAAAACAGCCTGTCATGTACGTTGACTGGCGAGTAATACATTTATTACTTATTTTATAGTCACCCTGTTCAGCAGCGACTGCTATGGCTTATTCAATATTTAAATGGCTTACAAAAAGTTTTGTAATAAAGAACAATATGTGAGAGAACTTCAAGTCACACAGCTTTCACAGTATGACTTTAATAATGTGGTTTAATCTCAATAGATCGGAAATACAACTTGAAATTTATCAGCTATGTCACCCTACAAAATTATTACCGATACAATATTCGGACCTTATATATATATAAGGAGACAATATGTGAAAAGCTGTGCCTGAACTCTGGCAGAGCAAAGTTGTTTAAAAAGTCTTAATTTTCTAAAATACAAGTACATGTCAATATGACAGTATTTTTTGAAAATACACTGCAAATATGTATTGGATATGTTTTAGTCAAAAATCAATTTAAAAACCCTAGATTTCTTATTATAGCCAACAATATGCATGCACATTAAAGTCTGAAATAGCAGTAAAATTGAAGCTGCTGTTCAGAACTGATGTTCTGCTTGTTTTGTTTATTTGCCTTTTAATATAGTGGTTTGGATTACTGTGGCTCAAACTACTGTTGTGTGACCAAGTAAAAAGGGTTTTATGGGACAGTAAAAAAGTTGTTAGTCTGTATAATGATTCATTATAGTATTTTGGATTTGTGTTAAATTGTGTTGTTTGGGAAACGTACCCCCTTTATATATATATATATATATAGTATTTCTGTAACTGCTGACTAAATGTAGCATTATTATAATAATAATTGTTATTATTAGTAGTAGTATTATTAGTATTATTATTGTTATTACTATTATTATTTGACCAGAAAAATGTTTCATAATAAGTGGCAGGACTGGCATATGACAAATACTATGTTATCATGGTGATGCCATTTAACTGTAGATTTTCAGATCTTCTGCAAAGCTCCAAATGTGATTATTTGACCACCGAAAAAAAAAAAAAAAGTCTAAATCACCATATATGGCATTAAAAACTAGTAACCAACAGAATAGAGTTAGTGCTACATAGCTCTGGGAAGCCAGGTTTGATCATCAGCAGACACTGGCTGTGTGTAGCTGGAAAGGTTGCCTCTGTAACTCCCAAAATCATGCTTTAATGTATAACCTTAATTGTTCTTTAGATGTGTACGAATGAGTGACTGACAGAATATGTGAAATTTTTTATTATTATTATTTGTTTTTTTGTTTTTTTGTTTAGTTTAGTTTTTTCATTTTACATTTGTGTTATTTTACATTTTATATCTATTTTATTTAACTATTATTCTTATTCTTATTATTCTTATTATCATTATTAAATAGTACAGTTTCAAACCGTATATTAATAATATTTTAATAGAAACTGCTTCTAATAATTTTCTGTAATTGTGCAGAATTATCTAAAGAATAAAGGGATTTGACATCTCATATTTATACCTCTCTGGAACGGCAAATTGGGAATGCCCTTTTAGAAGGTCATAAGCACTAAAATATAATTGGGGACATGCTTCAGTTACAATTTGTTTATAAAAATAATTAGTTTCGGGGGTTTTTTTGCTCAATAAAAATGATGTATTTCAGTTAGGCCACATTATCTGATATGTTCTGTGTGAGATAAAACTTTAATATTAGGACTGTGTAAGATTAAGCTTAAAGACTTATTAAAAGACACTTCAAAGAAACCTCTCAGTTGTACCCATGTAATTCAGGGGTGCCAATTATTCTATCTCCTACTATAAAATCTTCTCACATTCTTTCTGTTGAATTAAATGTGAAAATGATCTTTAAATTAAGATGATCTTTCTATTCACATTTCTCCACTTGTGAGTGAATGCAGTGACTCCAAGATGTCATTCTAAATGAGGGAGTTCCATGCAGCAAGAGACTGCTGAAGTGTACACGCAGACACTGTGAGGTGCATTCAGAATAATGCTAATTTTACTTTGTTAGGGCTCATTAGGTGCTTCTGAGGTACCGTTGTTTGCACCTACTCTTGTATTTGTATATCATATGTCAAATCTGTCTACTGAATAAATAAAAGTGTGTCCAATAGCACACAATGTTGATGATGTTTGCATCTAAAACATTATTCCTTATGACATTTTTTGTTTAATGGATTTAAATTAATTACAATTTTTAATTTTCAAGGACATACAAGTAGCAATAGAATTAAACCTTTCAGAACTACAAAATATTTGAGCTTCTTTCAGTATTCTGCATTTTCATATTTTGTTGATTTTAATATTTATCAGTGTGCATTTGGGCAGTTTGAGCATTTCACTTAAGTATATCATTTTACAATAATTATTTATGTAATAATAAAAAACTTGGTTATTTCAAACTTTTTTTACTTTTTATTATAAAAGATAAAAAATACGTGCTATGTCTGCTTTTCATATCCGTTTTGAAATCATACACTTAAATGTCAGAATTAACAAACAATATGTAATACCAGATTTTAAACATACATTTAAAAATGAAGTTATATTAAAATATTTTATTATGTTACTAAATACAGCATGGCTGTTAACTGCACTAAACACTGACTGCAGATGATATTTAAAGTTATTTAGATTGATATTTAGAAATCAGTTAATAATTACATCAGTGATGAAAGATTTCTTAATGATATATCTGGACATCTAATGTAGTATGTGTTAAAGACATTTTTATAATTTATGATGATACAATACATAATGGGCATTAAATTGTATATTTTTGCATCACATTTTCCACATGTGAAAGTCTTTTGTTAATGAGAAGTCCTTCTTCCTTGAAATAAATAATGAACTTGAAGTTGGTATAATTCATTCATTGTAGAATACACTGATGTTCAATGTAATTTGAAAACATGCAATTTAATAGCAAAGGTTTTATTAAAGACTAATTCCTTACAATTATTATACATATATTTTTTTAATCTGTTTATTGAGGGACTTTTTTAATGTTATGAGATACTTCAGCATTAACGTACATTTATGTATATGTTATGTAACGTAACGTTTCAAGATATGTATAAATTGTTGTTTAGTACTTTGTGCTTTTTTTCATTTTTTATTTATAAACAATTAATAACAAGATTTTTTCTTACTTTACGTGAGTTATGAACATATCAATTTGCTCATTACTTCTTTGCTTATTTCCTTGTTGTCCCTCCTGTGATACAGAAACTATGTGTAAGATATGTACGGTCATTTCTGTAAGTGTAGGCATGTAAAATATAATTGTGTTATATTCATATTGGCATTTTTATATTGCTTTAAATAAAATACGTTTTAGCAAACTGAATAATTTCAGATTAGAATTTAAATACATGGGCAAGTATTGTGAAATGAAAAACATGTGGTTTTAGTTGCTAATAGATTTTGGAGAAGCTCAAAAATATCAGAAATCCTACCCCACACAGCTCCACCAAAAACTGCCTATGAGACTAGCCCGTAACTGTGTGTGGTAGAAGTTAGAGCAAACCTGGTCACACTTGGTTGACTCCAGGGGTCTGGGGTCAATGATAGTTAATAAGAAGTGCTGTTTGGGGTCAAAGAGGTTGTCCCTTAGGGGCTGACCCTCTTGTTAGCGACACTTAATGTGTACACAGTCTTTACCTTGTCAAATCAAACAAGCGCAGCAGCCTTTTAGTAGGGTCTGCACAGCCCCCTGAATTACACTTTTAACCCTGGGGTCATGCCCTCTCCATCTTACCCAGTGGGGAGTAATGGAGTAGACCTTTAGGCACGTGTAGCAGTCAAATGTCAGCATATTTCAAAAGCACTGGGTTGGTGTTTATCACAGTGACAGCGTCTATATACGTCTATATTATGTACATCATTACATACGTCAGTATAAATTTTACATAGACATTTGATAACATACTGTGGATGTCATTTTTTTAAATAGAATTAGGAGAATTTGCATGTGAGCAAGAGGGAGGCTGCATAACATGCATTGTGCTTAGATGTTGCTCATTTCCTTCTCCACTTTAAAATTATTTTGAATTTGGACACTGAAAAAATATGAACACATTGTTCGATACCTCTCTTTTATAGTATCTGCTGAAGCACTGCCACAGATTCGTATGCATTTGAAACAATGAAACTGCATCTCTGACATTCTTGGGTTGGATATTATTAACTTACCTTATTTCAAAACCAGCATCATGGAGATGGAAAGGAATAGACAAAACAAATGATTACAGAATCAGCTTTATTTGATTAAAACGTACAGTAAACTTTGCTTCCGTCATTTTTGATAAGGCAACGAAAAGATCGGCCGGCTGTCTATGAGATGGCGGTAGCAGCCATTTTGTGTTATATATTGCCTGAGTGTGGGAGAGTGGATTGGTTTGAATGCTTATGAGTCAACACAGGCAGCCCTTGTCCACTGTAGCTTGCTTGCTATAATAAACACAGAACAGTGTAGTTATGTATTAACACACCATACAGTGAAGCCTTTTGTTTAAATATTTAGTATCCTTATCTGTAGATGTTTGTAATGCTGTGTTATGTGCTTTATTGCATAGTTATAAAATTAGAGCTTTTATAATGAGTCTTCACTTTGCCTGATGAGAAATTGATATGTAATTAGCAATTAGCTGTCTTCCTTTTCTTTATATTTGTCTTGCACTCACATTTCCTTAGATTCACTTCATACATGACGCTAACGGGAATTTCACATAAAAAGAGCTTCACACGGTTACTGTACGAGCTGTTGATTAATGCTTTGAATACAAATTCAAGTCACTAGTGCAATTGCAATAGAGCAGTGTCGAAGCTCGGGGAGCTGAGTGCTCAGCAACTGGCTGAGATTCGGTAAACAATCGCATATCCTGAGGTAACTCTTGTGCAATGAACCATGCAGTATGTGCACGTACTTGAAATATTCAATGAAATATATCGATATAGGTTTTATCTGCCCCTAGAAATAAGGCCGATGATTGGTTGAGAGCTGTGGCGAGATGTGACGTAGCGAGAACCCCTTAGTAGACTGAATTTAAGTAAAAGCTGCTATGTAATATTATGGTTTATACACTCCAGAAAAACCAAGCAATCGACACAAAGCTGTAACTGTCATCTTTTTGTTCACTTTTGTGACACGGGCTAAATCAGAACATCAGACACTGCCCCTCAAGTATGTGGCAGCTTTGAATTGAGAGTCTGTGTGTGTGTGTGTGTGTGTGTGAGAGAGAGAGAGAGAGAGAGTGTGTGTGTGTGTGTGTGTGTGTGTGTGTGTGTATGCATGTGTGAGGTATAGTGTGTGTGTAGACAGACACGAAGCAGTCTTCTGAACCAAAGTCAATCCAGAAGGGAATGGGTGCGCCCATGTCTTGAACTGTACCACAGCAAAGTATAGAGCAGCAGCCATGTTAGAATGCATCTAAACAGCACCAAGCTACTACAGGAAAGAGCAAAGAAAGTTTCCCCACCTTCACTTTAGTGTTACTCCAAATCAGGATTGCAAGATCTTGCTTACTGAACAAAAATACATACATGTGGACTGACAAATCAAATAAATCCATCATTCGCACACAGAGAGTTTTACCGTCTGCTGTCTTTCCCCTTGAGAATGTGAGCTAGGGAAAAGGGAGGGGAAAAATTTAGAGCACCATGTCCAGCCGGGTTTTCTGGCGTGAGAGGCATACAAGGCAGGAAGTTTAGGGGTTTTTTTTCTCCTTTTTTGTCACAATCACATTACAGTAATCTACCACAAAAAAAGCTAAAAGTCAGTTCTAGTGAAAGAGGGAGGGACAGAAATAGCATTGGACTTTGAGGGAAAAAGAAGATGAAACACATGTAAAGCATTAATATTTAAGGCTGCGCTGTAGCCCACCAGTAAGGAGTGGCTCCAGTTCGGTAACTTTGTGTAATTTTTGTATTTATTCTCTCTGTCATCACAACGAGGAGGGATTTGAGTAGGTGGGTTAGATAGGAGCATAAAGGATTCGATACGTGAGGGTGGGCATATGTGGAAAGTAGTGGAAGAAGGGAGTGGAATAGTTGATGTCGCACAATTTCATTGGTTGCAATTATGAATTTGGTCAGGGCTGAAATTCCCAGTACATTTTGTGGGCTATGCTGCTGCAGCTCACAAGAATAGCTGTGACAGAACAAAGTGACTTTACTGACAGGTGTAGTGGGGACTCAAACGTAAAGGATTGTTCGTTTATTTACTCTGTATTTCTGAGTGTTGCTTTATTATTTGCTGTAAGAGATACAGAATGATGTGAGAGTGCACATTGAGTCTGTACATTGGGGGAGGAGTGGATTGTATATCATATTCACTCCCTCGCTCCCTCCCTCTTTCTGTATCTCCTACCACCCTGGATTTGCTGCTTTTCTTCCCTCCCACTCTCTCTCTCTCTCTCTCTCTCTCTCTCTCAAGTGCAAGACTATGTGGGGCTTACCCCACTCAGTCTCATATTTCAACATTAGTCAGCCTCTCTCGCTCTTGCTTTCACTCTTTCTCTTGATCTCTTTCCTCACATGCTTCCCTCATTTCCTACTCTCACTCCTGACTTAAAGCTGTTCGCAAGGGAGAGATTGCTGGAGCTCAGCAGAGAAAGCGTGGCAGGGAAGATGGAAAGGGGAGGAAAAGAGGTAAAAATCGGCGACCGAATTTCTTGCTGCGAGGGCCTCCGCACTGGCGGGCCAGGCCAGAATGGGAGGGCTTCTACGCTCCAAAGAGGATTTAACCCTCTGACTGCAGCCCAAGCAGACCATGCCAACAAGTCACGCTTTCCAGTGCATTTCTCAGGGTACTACGCACCAGTTTTCAGCACTGAATGCTATTTTTGAATTTTGTTGTACCTTTATTTGCTCGTGCTTTGTGATGAATATGTGATTTGGACCATCTCGCTTGGACTTAGAGATGGGTTGCTATGTGTTTGAGTGGTCTTCCACAATTTTTTGGTCTAGCATGGGTCTCCATGAGGTCCCTGTTGCTCTCAGACAGCCACAGTGTTCCGGGAGACACCGATATTGCATTTGTTCCAGAACATGCTGCCTCGGCTTGCCAAACAGTACCAGGTAGACTTTACATTTTGGAAGCCCTGTCCCACTGCCATTCTTTTCCATCTCTCCCTTGCATACCCTCTCCCTCTTCTCTGTCTCTCTTTCTCATTTATGATGGGCAGTGGTGTGCAGGAACTGTTTGTGGGACAGGTGTAAATTGTTCACAAAAGACTGAAAGATTGAGCCGTGGAACCAAAAGCAGATATTTTTCATGTGAAAATGTTTAACAGACATGTTAGAGGGAGCAAGGAGGGGAATGCGGTTCTCCTTCCATGTTGGAGACCTCGTGCAAACTGGCTTCCAGAACCAAAACAGAAATTCTGCTGTCTGATAGACGTTTGGAGTACTGTACTTTCCAGAGTTGTTTCTGCTGATGGTTGAGAGAAATGCACAACTTAGAGACTCAGAGGGGAGGGTAAGAAGGAAAACGGAAGGAGGAGGAGGGGAGGACACTTTCTAGCCTGATAAATGTTCCCCAGGCCCAGCCAAGATGAAGGCAGGCACTGCATGCTGATTTGCATTCAGCGGACATGCTAAGTGTGTGTTTTCTAACATACTCCATTCATTCAGATGAGGCTCTACTCCGCAGACGGGCTTCACACATGCCTCTCAGACACTCGTGTGGCCTCCTATTGTTGCTAGGGCCTCTTAACCGAGCCGAACAGCTCCAGGCCTCGGCTGTGGCATGGCGCAAAAGCATGGGGGTAACCTGGAGCTCCAGGCTGCTGCGGAGAGAGGACAGAATGGAGATACCCTTAGCATGTACTTCCTCTTTGATCCAGCTCTTCTCAGTCCTCTGTCCCACCGTAGTGAGGAAGAGATTGTGGGAAGAACCTTGCCGACAAAAGAAGAGGCCTATAGGAAAGCAAACCTGAGAGTCCAAATCACTTTTAGAGCCTTGAGTGTTAGATATGTGTAAGTTCCCTTCGGCTTTTTCAGATTATACATGTTCCATGTGCGCGTTTGCATGTTTATACGCGCACGTGTGCACGAGTGTGTGTGTGTGTGTGTGTGTGTGTGTGTGTGTGTGTGTGTGTGTGCATGCACATGAGCATTGATTTTTCTGTTTGTTACATGTGCCTATTGATATCGCAGGTTTTTGACGGTTTGTTTTCGTATGCAGTCCAAACACATTCTCCCTTAAAATGCTTAAATACAAATTGCACATTTATGATTATAAAATACGAGTTCTTCGCATTAAATTCGCTATTTCCTCTTTTTAAATGTAGTGCTATGTGTACAAAGTACATTACAGTGTAGTCTGAATTGAACATGTCATTATTTTTTTTATGTTATTACTTTAATATATTTTTCCCTTTAATATTTTAAAACTAAAACTGTATCGTATTGTATCGCAATTCAGTGTTATTATTTTTGAAATCCTTTTGCTTGTGAGCTATGAATAATTTGCTGTAAGGTTGCTGAGCATGTAATTTTTCCATGTTTCAGTTTCAACAAACTTTTAAAGAAGTAACTTCTGTGTAGTTCACAGCTTGTATTGGGCATTAGGGCCAACATGGAGATATTTTTTACCTTTATTAACTGAAACAGCACATTGCTTAAATTTTGGGAGGTATCCATTTCTTTTCAAAATGTCGGTGTAATCAACTGCACTTAGCTGCAATTTAGCTACACGTGATTCTTTATAACAATTTAGCTTGTTTCTAGTAATTGTGAAACCTCCTTGTAGCACAATGTACCGACAATCTTTATAATGTTATAATAATTTTAAAATTAAAGATATTACATTGTGATCATATCTTTATAGTAATTATTATTTTAATAACACTTTTTATTGCTATTTGTACTTTTAGAAATGATATTAAGATCATCATAGAAGACTAAGGTGCCCTCAAAATGTCCCACAAGGATAGAAAGTTGACATTTTTTTACCTTATGGACACATTTCCATGCTAACTTAATACAGATACATGTGAATGCTAGCCACACCCATATACACAAACACAAGAATACAAATTGAGGCAATGGTCTTCCTGACTTTAGAAGTGTTAATAAAAACTATGGAATTTAAAGTCATTTTTTTCAGCGAATTTTCTAGAAAGGTCAAAGCTCTATATGTTACATTACATTTGATCAAGTTTTCACATTCTCACCTCAAACTGAATGCTAACCTTTAGTTGTTTTAATTTTTTACATACATTCATGTGCACTACAGACATACAAAACACACACACACACACGTACAGACATAGAAAACACACATACGTGCACACACACACACACACACTCTCACACACACTCCTTTTTGTACTATTCGTGTACTGCACTTTACTGCGAAATTAGATTACACATTCTACTGGCAATGTACAAATTATCTGGTTTAAAATTTCTAATACAATTTTGACAAATATTTATGGTGAAAATCAAAGGCCGATGGTGCTTGCCTGTTTCTTTTTACTTTAAAAGAAGCTTTTTTAAGCTTTATCCTTTAATTTAGCTCAAACCATATTCTTGTAAAATAGGAGAAATATTACTGGTCAAATGCATAGAATTACACATTACTTTACGTTTCAAGCATACTGAAAGGTTTCTTGGTTGCACTGTGTGCAATATAGGCTCAGTATATTTCTCCTGCTTTTACTGTTTGTGTCATACTCAAATATCCTAAATATAAAGCAAACTGTTAGTAATGTATTTGCATAGGAAACAACCTCATCGACCAATATACCAGCGTAGTAACACCAATATCAGTAGGTTAGTTTCGCCATGCTTGTGTACTGAAATGATTTATATGAACACATTTTAGCTGTGTAGTTTATTTGGCTATTCTGTGTTGGTAGAGAACATTTTTGCTGTAGTGTCTGTGTGTGACTGTGTATGTGATATGTGTATTATGAACTGTTAAACTGCAAAAAATGAATACCTAACACCTGATGCAGCTCCTAAAAATAAATGTGAAGTTATTATTGTTACATATAAATATTGTATAATCTTTCTTGAGGAATAATCTGAGATCTTGTTGCTGATGATTTTGCTGTTAATCGTTTTCTGCGTTTAAACAGTATAAAAGAAAGTGTAGTGTGTGTGTGTGTGTGTGTGTGTGTGTGTGTGTGTGTGTGTGTGTGTATTCCTATAAGCTAATGCATTTACTTTCTATATATAATTAGATAATCCTAACCATCATTGTAATGTTAAAAATGAATAAATGCAAATAAGTTTGACACAGACCAACAAATTACAAGCAATATCTGTGATTAAAAGTGATTTCATTTTGTTGTTATTTCTAGGATGGTGTGAGGCTTGAGCTTGTCCTGCACACAATGACGTTCTGCAGTTCGCAGCCCTTCACAAAGCTTAGGTGAGCCACACTGTTTCATTTTGCAGCAGGAGAGAATTTACTTTTTGAGAACGTTTTATTCTCAGAAATCTATTCAATATATGTTGCTTATCTGCTTTGCTGGTATATATATTTGCATAATTAAGTGTACTCCTAATGGCAATATATTAAATCAAATCAGCACGGAAAATGCTGAAACTTCTTCAAACTTATAGTTGTGATAGAGGCTGATATGTTTTTTTTTTGTTTTTTTGTTTTTCAAATACCTGCAAATGTCATTGCTCAAGCTTAACATACAATATGTTATTATCAGGGTTCAAGCTATTTAAAAACGGTTAAATAAAATTAAATACAAAACCATCCCGACTGTGATTTCCGATGTCTGCAGCCCAGCAGTTTAGTGATCTCCTTGCTGTAAACTGGTACTATCCCAACACAGCTGCTAAAGCCTGGTAGCACGTGTGGAAATTTGTGTGTTTGAAATCTGTAAAATCAGCACGCTTTAATGCAATTTTATGTCTCTATGACTAGACAATCTTACTGACCATGTGAAAAGGTTCAGTCTGTTTCGCAATTTTATTAGTAATAATGTAATGCCCAGTTTAGGCAAGTCCTTTATAGCCACACAACAATCTAATCCTTTCTTCCTTATACAGTTTTGTTTCGACTATTGCTGCAACCTGGTTGTTCAAAATGAGCATAATATTTTAAAAAGCCCTAAAACCTGTTGATATCATGAAAGGAATATGCATGAGAGAATCCATACATGCTGAACTTCAGCCAAGCATGCATTTTCATGAATCCTGCCCAGTTTAGGCAAATCCTTTACAGCCACACAACAATCCTGTCTAATCCTTTTCTTCCTTATACAGTTTAATTTAACAATTATAAAGAACGAATGGGTAAATACATTGGCATAATGAGACTGACAGTTTGCCATTGTAACATCATCATCCTTATAAAGCTTTGCAGACATTGCATGAGTACAAGTTGATGCGTGGGTAGTTAAAATAATTTTCAAAATGCTATTTGTTTCACATAACCAGATTTCTGTAGCAATACTCAATGTGCATGAGTAATTAGTTGTGGAATGGAGCCCTTTACTACTCTACTGTGGGCAAAATTTAGATTTGGTCAAGTTATCCATTCAGTCACTGTATTAACCCACGCCATGTCCACTTTAAACATATGTTTTACAGCATCATGCAGTTTGCCAGATAGCAGGATTCAATATGTGTTGACTGAAGATTGCATAAACGACTTCCATTTCTGTGACTGAAGTGGGAACAAAATGGCTGACCTTCTGTAGATTCTCAGCTACCATTTTTTACATTGTGTTTCACGGGTGATGTGGTCAAGTGTGTAATACAGATAATGAATTGGGTACTAGTGGGTTCAGTAACTTGATAGAAATATGATTTAGGAATGTTGTTTTTTAAAGCAGTTTTTTTATTACTTGTTTTTGACTGACTGTGTAAGTACAGGCAGCTTTACAACTTTGGCCTTGTTCTCTTTCAAACTTGAGCCTATGTCGTAAAGCATTGTTTCGTACTTGTGCAAAATATTGACAACAATATGCAACACTAGAATGTCTCTACCCTGCCATGTGTATCCCTCAACTGCTTGGCTAGGAATATAACCTGAAATACTGCATAAGGTGTCGCAGTTGTACTTCACTGCTGTGTCCTTCTAAAATGATGCATATGCCAGATATTCAGGGTCATAGTCCGAGTTTGGAAAAGAGTGAGGTACGGAGAGGGGACAGGTTTACCTGAAATTACAGACTTAAAAACAGACATTTACATTTACAGCATTTAGCAGACGCCCTTATCCAGAGCGACTTACAACTGATACACTCTTACAATCCAAGCAATTGTGGGTTAAGGGTCTTACTCAAGGACCCAACAGTGGCAGCTTGGCAGAGGTGGGATTTGAACCCTCGACCTTCTGGTCCAGAGTCCAGTACCTTAACCACTAGGCCACCACAGACCTGTTTCTAAGTACAAGAAACTAATTTTATTATTAAGTTACACCATCTAACCTTTATTATTTTGTTTTTGGAAGCTGACTCCACTAAGCCACAGGCCACACAAACACTAACATTCTAGGGGCTTAGGTGTGACATGTTCTGTATGGATAGGCATTGGTAAATTACACCAGAGCATCAGTATACGTAGAATACACTATAAAGCACGATCATTAAGATAAGGGAATTTGTAAACTTAGGTAGCTGTAAAAAAGAAAAATGCTTGAGAGTAACACCACTACAAGCCAGAGTCATTATACTCTGTCAAACTATTGCTTTGAAATGTTTTGTATGCCTAGTATTGATGCTGTTGCCTGCATAAGGCATTGTCTGAAATGTTAGCTTACCTATAAGTATGAAAGATATATTTATTAGTGAATTTATTCCTTCACCATGGCCAGAATATGCATATTTAGTGTTTCATACAATTGCCTTAATTGCAGACACTGTACCAAGTTACTGTTTTATATATTTCTTAAGTGTAGTGGCTAAACGATAATTGCTTTGTCTTTCCGAATGGAATGCTGCCTGCCAGTTCGCAAATGCCAACATGCGAAAATTCCATTTGGTGTCAGTGGAATTGCTGATGACACAAGTGGCGTGGTCGTGGCCTCTCTCACAACTCTCTCACGCAGCAGACACTGAATAACTCCAACCTAAATTAAGCATGCATTAAGCATTAATCTAAACAAAATTAAGCATGCACTCATCTGCTGACTTTTGTATCCAGTTGTATTTAGCTTCAAATTTTATTTTTAGATCTAAGTATTTACCGAGGTCCAGATCTTGGTGACTTCAGGGCTGGCTCCGAGTGGAATGGTGGAAACAGAGATGTTTATAATGTCTGGTCATGCTTCCAAAGACTCTAACGACTTTTAACGTTTAAATCCAGTCTAATCCTGGTCAGGGTCATGGGGTGGGGGTCTGACGCCTATCCTGGAGAACGCAGGGAACAGGCCATCACAGGGCCAACAGAGTCACTCTTGCAGCACCGAGGAGTGATCCTCTGACCTGCCTTACCTCCCTCAGGAATGGCATGGATGAATTGGATTCATTTGTTTGTTTTAATGTCACAGTGCATCAATGGCTGTTCACAACAGGGGCAAGGTTACATGAATCCTAGACAGACATATTCATACCGAGCCAATTTAGAGCAGCCAGTTAACCCAACACGTCTTTGGAATGTGGGAGAATATATGAGCACCCAGAGTAAACCCACATGGACACGGGGAGGACATGCAAACTCCAGACAGGCGGAGTCCGAGATCAGGATCTCTGGAGCTGTGAGGTAACCATGCTAACCACTTGGCATGGCATGGTGGGCTAATTAATTGCTGCTGCTCCCAGTGAGTATTTTACTAATAACTTATTGTGCAGGTTTACTTAGTATGTAGTAATTGTAATCTAGTATAGAGTATTTGGTAACTGTTCAGAAACATAAACAACCAAACATATCCAGGTTTTTAGGAATCATTAATAAAGAACTATATATAAGTGGTTAGTTTTACATCCCATCGTTGGGCTGAACCCTACATCAGCTTGGCCGATATCAGCATCCATAGTGTGTTACTGAAAATAAATTATGAGCAGCATTACATACAGTGGTGCTGGAAAGTTGAGGAAGCCTTTAGAATTTAATTTCTGTGACCTAAAACGTCACCAGATTTTCATACATAATCATAACAGTAGATAAAGAGGACTCATTAAAACAAATGAGACAAACATTATAATTGATCATTTATTTATTGAGGACAATTAGATTGGAAAGTGATTTCCATGACCTAAACACACAAATCGCTCTACCAACAAGTGGTTAAAAAATTATAAAGTTAATGTTTTGGAATGACCAAGTCAATCTTCTGACTTTAATCCATTATGAATGCTGTGGAAGGGCCTGAAGTGAGCAGTCCATGTGAGGAAACTCACCAACAACTCAGAGTTAAAATTCTGATCAACAATTACCAGAAAGTTAGTCGCAGTTACAGCTGTACAAGGGATTCACAAGGGGTTCACATACTGTTGAAACTCACAGATATGTACTAATGGATAATTGTCCTCAATAAGTAAACTGACAAGTATAATATTTTGTCTCATTTATTTGATCGAGTTCTCTTGATCTACTTTTAGAACGTGTGTGAACATCTGATAATGTTTTACATTTACAGCATTTAGCAGACGCCCTTATCCAGAGCGACTTACAATCTTACAATCCAAGCAATTGTGGGTTAAGGGCCTTGCTCAAGGACCCAACAGTGGCAGCTTGGCAGAGGTGGGATTTGAACCCTGGATCTTTTGGTCCATAGTCCAGTACCTTAACCGCTAGGCTACCACAGTCCACAGTTTTCATAAACTTTCAAACACCACTGCAACAGTGCCTGCTACATGCATTTCCACATCACCTCCTGTACACCACAGTGAGTACACAGGGCCTAAGGAGTGTGGATCTATTAAAGACCACAGTATTGTGTCCATGGCTTGTGCCTGTTTGGATTTCTGAGGAGCAGATGGCATCTCTACATCACATGAGATGTCACAACATGATACATCTGCAGATGATCTGCAAACCTTAAATATGTCTCCGTGAGCTCATTTCCCTCCAATGAAACTGTCAGGAATCGTTAATAACATGTTTCACAATAAAGCTGTTGGGATCTTGTTTATTTGCTCACTGGATCATACACGTCTCGGTTACTAGTGTGTTGTTCAAGGATAGCAGTCCTCGGGTTCTTATGTTGAACTTTAAATACAAAGTATGTGAGCATTGTTCTATTCATAGCAATGGCAGAAGGCCACAGTCAGGGCATGGGGGTTCGAGAATGTGTCAGGCTGGGTCATCTCAATCAGTCTGTCAAGCTACTCTGCACCAGAACTTTACTGCTGCTCCCCTGGCAATCTTTGCTTCATTAGTCCATTTAAAATCCATTCGGATCAGTTTGAGCAAAAACCTGTAACATTCCTCAAAAAATGAGAAGCTGCATTTGTAAACGTCCTTACACAGCCAAACACTTTAATGTCAAGCACCATTTCAGAAAGTGGTGCTCAGGTATGGGCAAGCACTTACATTCTGAATTCAAAACAGGATGCAGCTGGTCCCTTGTATGAATGGAGGAGACTGATTTTGGAACAGTCAGTAGAGGGATGCCTAATAATATTTTTCCTTTCACTGATGTGCATACTTGTATTGTAACTAACTGGGGACGTTCTAGCTATAAAGCTCATTCCAGCGAGATGTTAAGCCCTCAAATCACCTTATCTATGCTACTAAATCAGTTCTTTAAAAGACATAAATATGTAGGCAAGTAAGCATCCCTCTTTAACCCTGCTTATCCCTATATGACCTTCACACAGCAAGGTTAGGGTTCAATCCCAGGTCTTCAGGAACTGCCGTTTCCAGCAGCTGGTTCTCTCCTCGGGTCCACAGGACCTGCAATATGTAAGGTTTAGATAAAAATGTTTGGTTATTTCTTTATCTGTTTTTCTAATGAGCAGTTGGATTTCAGGCTGGCTCTTGATGACATAGGAATTGTCTTTTTACAATTTCCCAATCCAGAGTTCATATTCCCAGCAAGCAGCATTCTGCAAGGTGCTTGATGTAATAATGTGTCTCGTCATGCAACTGTAGTCCTCGTTTCCCAGGGAAGTCAGTACCATTACAAGTTACATAAATCTGCAACTGTCGTCAATTTCTTGATGGCAGAAGAATGTTTTGCTGTATGTATGCTTGTAATTTCCTGAATAGTGTATACGTGAGCATTTGTGTTCATATGCATTTGTGTTCACCTCTGTATCAGCTGCAGAGGTGATGCAGAGGTCACAGTGTCTGTCTTAGACCAGTGCCCCAATGCCAACCCCGGTTCTGTACCCAAGGTTGCTTGCCAACCTAACACTGGACATGAGTAACAAGAGCCTCTATAATATATAAATAGTTGTTTCAGATCTGTGCTGGAGCCACAGGAGTCTGACCCTCCCTATTTAGCCTCTGCTGTCCTCACATGGCCACATGAATTTCTCCTGCATTTTGTTGGATGCTGGATAACATATAACTTTACTAATGTATCAAAAATAGATTTTATTGCCTGAGTCAGCTTTTAAAAAGAAGTCATCTTTCTGATTCTCTGAGTTTACAGTTTTAGCCTTGAAAGCCAGACACATGGTGTTTGTGTATTGCTGTTCAGTAATGCTGTACCAGTGAGAATCCACACATTAAGCAAAGGTCGTAGTTTCATTCAAATGAATGTACATTTACATTTACAGCATTTAGCAGACACCCTTATCCAGAGCGACTTACAATTGATACAGTCTTACAATCCAAGCAATTGTGGGTTAAGGGTCTTGCTAAAGGACCCAACAGTGGCAGCTTTGGCTGAGGTGGGATTTGAACCCTGGACCTTCTGGTCCAGAGTCCAGTACCTTAACCACTAGGCTACCACAGTCCCACTCTAGAATCTCAGTGAAGAAAAATGAAAAACTCATGGTGCATACACCCAATTAAATAATATTTATGTTGAACGGATGGCAGAATACAAGAGAAATTTACCTTAAATATAGTTTTCCTTTTTTTTCCCAGACATGAGTTTGTTGTCTGTTACATTGGAAGCTGTATGGTATAATATGCATGTGTTTTCAGTATGCAAGACTACAACCATAATGGAGAAAATCACCAGTGAACAGGCATTTGTCACCTGATCAAGCAGATTTGCGATTGGTTGCTTCATAGCATAGCAACAGAGGAGATCCTGAAATCCTACCAATAAATTATACCAAATTTACACCTCAAAATCTTTTCAATTGCACCTTCAGTTAGCGTAGAGATGAGTCAGATACAATTTGTTAAAGCAAAAATGGCAGCCAGAATTTAATGTATCTTGTTTTTTCCAGCCTACAGATGAAGCCTGGGAGCAATATAGAATAGGATCCTCAAGACAAGCAGCATTTTTGCTTGATGTGTCTGTATCTGTATATGGTATCTACAATACATGTAAGTAGAATTCAACCAGGACAATCCTATACACAAGTGTTTTATTAATGTTTGTGATTTTATACACTATACACAGCCCTATTTCTAGCCTAAAGTGGTCCAGCAACGCAATCTGCAGTGTGTTACACTGTCCTTTGGGGTGAGGTAGTAGGTTGTATAGTTTTAGGGTGATACCCTTCCTGTCAGATAACTATACAACTTACTGTCTTTCCTGAAGTGGCTATAATATCAGCGCAGTGAATGATGGATGTCTCAAGATGTGATGTCACTGAAACAACGGTTGCAGATAGGTTGGAATTTCTTTCTCTGATTTGTTTTGTTTGCAGTATATGAATTAACATGTGAACTTATGAACTTTTTTTTTATTTCATTGTAACATGTAAATTCATTTACCTTTTAAAAAGATATTCTGGGACTAATGGAAAATCTGTAATGTACTGTTGCTTGTGAATGGTAGATGTCTTAGCATATATTTGTATGTTTATAATGTTTATTTATAGTATTATACGTTTACAGGTATGGTGTAAAGCTGTATGAAAATGAAAATGGGAGAAAAAGGGTTAGGGCGCCGTCAAGTAAATGAAGAAAATATTATTGACTTGTTTAGCCTTTTTCTGTTTGCAGTTCCTGGTGTTCATACAGGGTGAGGTAGTAGGTTGTGTGGTTTCAGGGTAGTTATGTTGCCCCTTCAGGAGATAACTATACAACCTACTGCCTTCCTTGAAGGGCAGCGATACAACACCTCATCACCAGCAGGGGGCGGCACTCGTCTGTCATACTTGTCACCTCCGAAAGAATCTGGCTTTTTATAGTGTCGTTTAAATTAGTCATGCATTTTCATAGCAGTGTGATTCGTAATTTTGTCTGTTGATGTTCTTATTTGTGTGACTTTAACTTGTACGTAATGGCATATATTAAGCAAAGAACTAGCCAGGTGTCCAATAAAAGCTGCTCTCTTAAAAGGATCCCATGTAAATTGTCCTAATTGAAGGTTAAGCATGAATGCATTAAATTATGTAAATGCCCTGAACAAATTATGTTTCCACTACTACTAGGCCATCTTTGTAGATGCCACTGCAATGCCCTCTGGATACCGACATCAGCTCACTGTACTAAACAGAGCTGGCAAGATAAACTGTTCAACCTTGTTGTCTTGTGTCATAATGTGACAATACCAAAGACGAAAACACAGATCACAGCCAAACTGAATAGCATGGCGGTTACATAAATGGGAAAAAGTTTGCCCAATTTCTGCAAATAAACCTAAAGTTAACACTCATTTTAGTTCATCATCACGTTATTTGGAATTTAATATATTGGCAAAAATGAAACACAGATCTTTATACTGGACACCTTTCTAGATTATTATTTTTGTATTGTGTCAGAACATCATTAACGTATTAGGCCTGAATCCAACTCCTATGTAGAACATTCTAGAGCATAATAAATTCTGTGATGCTTTAAGTCTCTTAGGGTGTTGTATTCACAATCAACAGGCATGGGCTCCCCTAAACAGCTGACGGAGAATCTGGAAATAAAATGTACTCTTTTTAATTTAATTTACTCTGACAAAGCAGGAGGTGGCTATAATACAATATGTAGATCATTTCTGCATATATAAAATGTCATTCAGAAAATGAAATTAAAGGAAAGACCAAGAAAACCTCTTGCAAAGCTCACCTTACAGACAAGGACCTGCAAAGGAGTTACCCTCATAAGTTTGCAACCCAACACTTCAATAAGCCCGATGCATTCTGAAATCAAGTGCTCTGCTACTGTGAAATACAGAATCCCCACTGTTTCTCCTCTTGATGTTATTAATAAAGCTTTGAAGTTAAACTTCATTCCTTTAACTGACCTTCAACCAGTCCTTAATTTGAGCCGGATCCTGCCAGAACAAGATACGGGTTCCTCTCATATTTGGAGCACTGAATGCGTTTGTGTGGATCCAGCACCTCAAATAAAATTAAAATGAGCAATATTAATAAACGAATTTTAATGAAATGGTACTTATGTGTGTAACCTCCTTTCCAAAAACCCAAACAGCTCATTCTGTTTGATGGTAACTGGCGTAATTAGATCCTCAGTCACATATGTAACTCATGGGTCAGGAGAGCTCGTGGACGGCGAGATTTGGAAATGGCTAAAAAAAGACTGATAGTTAAGACAATGTAAGTCTTTTTCATTGATATAGATATGTTGAAGGCTACTGTATTACATGTTGCACTATGACCACAGTTGTGTATTTTCGTTCCTGGACTTTTTTACTTGATGCCCATTTGCTGGATCATGGCATGCTCGGTTTTCAGCTGAATATTACACCCAAAAGAACCTAAAAAGGCTCAATGGCATCTATATTCTATGTGACTTGCACATCAAAATGGCAATGACAATTTCCACATGTCAAATGTTTTTTTCTCAACAGCAATGTTTTGTCACACAGGGGTTATTTTACATGCATGTGTTTGTTTTTCAGGCATTTTAATTTACATTTAAGTCATTTAGCAGACTTACAATTGATACAGTCTTACAATCCAAGCATCTTTAGGCTCAAGGACCAAACAGTGGCAGCTTGGCAGAGGTGGGATTTGAACCCTGGACCTTCTGGTCCATAGCCCAGTATCTTAACCGCTAGGCTACCACAGTTTGGCAAAGTAATGACAAATCAAACTTGGTTTAATTTGTCCTGTTGTTGACATCATTTAATATGTTAGCCACAGTGCAGAGATGAAGTAAATATAATTTTTCATTGTTTGCCTAAATAATGCCTGTATAACTCAACATAGTTTTTACACATATAAACAATATCCACTACTCTGGTGGCTCAGAGAGTAGAGCCAGCTGCTACAAACAGCAGGTTCAGACAGCCTGGGTTCAACTATCGAGATGGGCTTCCAAAGTGAAAGTCCTGTGGCACATTTACAGAACCCTACGATGGACTGGTGGCCTGTCCAGAGTGTACATCTGCCTGTGCCCAGGCACTGTCCAAGTAAATGTACTCTGAGAAAAAAAATCCCTCATCAAAAAAGGAATCTTTTAAAAACAAAACCACATGTACCACAATTATTAGCACCCCAAGAAATTACCAGAAAGAAAATGAAACTGAAACATTGTTTCCATTTATATGTTACCCTTTTAAGTTGATCAGAGTGTTTCAAGCAACAATCTATGATCTAGTCACCTGTGACTGATACATACCTAACAGCATGTAATACCTCCACGAATTCTGATGAGACTCCGGTGGACTGGGATTTTATGCCACTGCTGGTAGACCCGTATGTCCATATGCTTCCATACACCTGCTTCCTTCACACTATGGCCTTTGGCATGCCCAAATGTAATCACTCCTTTTTCCCAATCATTAACATCTGTGTTCCAACCCATTTTCCACACATCAGACGAGAGATTCACTGCGCTGTCCCACCTCTCCTTAATCCATGAATCACACTGCACACCCCACAGGTATTTACAGTCTGATCATCCTTGTACAACACCATCTGCAGGAGCCTGAAGTTACTCGAACAGGCAAGGTGACAGTTTTTTTTCGTCTGGGGAGCTTTTATATAGAGTGTTACCTTGGTTCTTGTCGCTAATTTGTTCCAGAAGGCTTGATGAGAACCACAAACGAGGAGTACCAAGCACATTTTTCCCATAAGGAATAATGTAAATTGAATGAATCCTTTAAAAGGACCCTCCGAAGATCCACACTGTATAACATCTACATTTACATTTACAGCATTTAGCAGACGCCCTTATCCAGAGCGACTTACAACTGATACAGTCTTACAATCCAAGCAATTGTGGGTTAAGGGTCTTGCTCAAGGACCCAACAGTGGCAGCTTGGCAGAGGTGGGATTTGAACCCTGGACCTTCTGGTTCAGAGTCCAGTACCTTATCCACTGGGCTACCAGAACAGTTAAGTGGAGATGCAGGGACTGAACCCCAGACCTCATACATGCAAAGCATGCACTCTTACCACTGAGCTACATCCCCGTTCTAGGCATTCTATGCATTAGTGAAGTTGTACTGAACAGGTGCTCCCTGATTTACGATTGGGACATGTTCAGATAAATCCATTATAAGTTAAATGTATCATGAACCGATGATTTTAATATAGTCTATGCTGAATCATAGCAGAGTCTATTACACATTAACACTTACATTACCCTACAGTTGACCAAAATCATCAACAAACTTTATTTTATAATAAACTGAAAAATCTCATGTAATTTAGAGAGTAATGGGTTTAAAGTTAAAAGTAAAAGCAAAACACTTACTCTATTGGTGAACTCAGGGCGTTAGCATAGCTGCTAATGGTAAACGAAGCCTATGTTCTGGAGGATTCAGTTCCTGTTTTCCCTTCGGTTGGTTGTCAACACTAACTATTTTAGGACCCATGAGGACTTATTTGCACCAAGAATACAGTACTGTAAAAAACAAACAAACAAAGAAAACCACAATAAACACAGTGAGATCTTCACTCAGCGAGGGCTATTGTGAATCTGAATCACTGTGTTACGAATCATGAATTGTGAAACGACTCACACAACTTTCAGCAAGTGCACAGAATACCCAGCAAACGACCAGAGACAAATTGTTCTAGTCAAAAGGCCTCGAGAACCAAATTTGACGAGTTCCGAGTTGGTCAAGAACATAGGTACCACTGTACATATAACAGAGTAACAAGCTACAGAGCAACCTGAGCTTTGATTTTAAAAACTAACAGTGGTAGAGAAGCTCTTACCACTAATGGTCCAGAGAATTTGGGGGGCAATGTGTCCTGCATTTAATGTCCATAAAAGTGAGCTTTACATTCTGCTTGAAACTTCGGTCTTTAAGTGTTCTGAACTCTCTCAGACTTTGTTTTTTCTGAAAGTTTAGGTCATCAAAAGCAGCTAAATGCTTAAAGCAAAAACGTGTACACAGTCACTGACTCAAACTACAAACTTGGACAGAACCGATTGGCATATTGACATATAGTATTATGTTATGTTCATACAAAACTATATGTTTGTCTTTTCTGACAGATTTCTTGTAACAGGCTACCTAATGGCACTGTACCTTTGATTTACTGCTAGGAAGTACATTGGAACTCACGAAGACTGTCACCATGAATGTTAACATCTCCAGTACTGAACATCACACCAAGGACAATTAACCTAAGGCTGCTAGAGACAAGGCAAAATGTACATATAAAAGGGTCAACAAAACCTTTGGTAAAACTTTACTTTGAAGCGCACAAAAAGTAATAAAGAAATAATGCTTCATTACTGCTTACCATTCATGTTTTACCTTAATCCCTACATGAATTCATATAATGCTCCTGCATGAAGGCATGCATGACACTTCATGCATAGTCGTGATGACTTATGATGTATTATGTGTATGAATGAATGATTACTCTCTCATGGAATACTGCATGAATTAATGTACCCTTATAGTAAAGTGTCAACCTTCAAATTAGGCCTTAAGCACAGCAATAAGTGTTCAGTTAGTTCAAATGAACTTACTAGTGGCTAAGTCAAGTATTGCAATGGTATTAAATATTCAAATAATGGTACCAAATAGACATACAAATGGACAGTGATGTCAAGTTATGAATTTTGTTGCTAGGCTTAGCAAGACTACCCTGGAACTTAAACCCTAGCAACAAATGTAGCTACTTTTAACATTGATTCAGAACGTTTAACAACTTTCGACGGAGTAACTCAAAATGCTAAAATGCTAAAACACACATTTTCCCTCCAAATGCCAAAAACGATTTTCTCTTTCACACACTGTCACAACCCACAGTCTGTCTGTATGACTGCAGAAGTACACTGAGCGATGTCAGCAAATGTGTTGTGTTTAAACACACAAATATGTGACAAAAATGTATTGTGCTTATATTACTTTTACAAATAAAAATAAGTACGAAGAAAACACTAACAAATTTCAAATCACATTTGCATAACATCATTGTGTACAGGCACACTGTAAAATGTAATGATGCCCTCATCATGCAATGACATCACGATGTCATTTAGCAGCTTTTAGCAGCAAATCGACCGCTTGTAGCAAATTCCCTAGCCAATTAGCTGGCAGCAACGCAAGTAGTGAATCTGCACAAACATCTCTGTTAACTCGTATAATAAGCAGCTGCAATAAGAGCTGGAGAGTCATGTCCAGAGCAGAACAGCCGCTAACATCTAGGCCCTTTTTTTAAAAACAAAGTCATTAAATGGGTCTAAAACGTTGCCAAATGGCGGCAACACTGAAGCCGTTTTGACCCGACCACAATAAATAGGAAATAGTGTCACCTGCTGGACAGACTGGGAAATCATTCTGTTTAGTCTTTACAGAGTGTTTGGTTGGGTGTCCACTGTGGATATGGACGTACAGACAGCACGGACCAATATTAGTGGAATATGTGCTTCACATGCTAAGTATCTAATCAAGTCAAGTCAGATCTATTTATATAGCGCTTTTTACAATGGAGCATTGTCTCAAAGCAACTTTACAAGTTTAGATGATCTCCTAATAACTACGTCCAATCCCAAATTGAGCAAGCCTAGGGCGACAGTGGCAAGGAAAAACTCCCCGAGTGTTATAGGAAGAAATCTTAGGAGGACCAAGACTCAAAAAGGGACCCAACCTCCTTGGGCGGCATAGATGATAAATCTAAGAGCGAAACTAAAGTCATGGAGTCAAAGTTCGAATAAAATGTGAAGTATGCACATCGGCATTAAGTGGCCCGGGTATGATGGGGCTGGAGCTGATGACGGAAGCAGCTTGAGTGGAGCTACAGCAGATGAACATCATGTGTGGGGCTGGAACTGGTACCGGAACACAGCTCGGAGAGAAGAAAACAGAAAATGTAATTAATTATTGATTAAGAGCACAGTGTCTATTAACAATCACTGATGCCATGTGTAGCATGAGACCCCGGCAGCATTAGCTATAGCAGCATAGCTAGAAAGAGGAGAACTGGTAGGTAACACAGCCAAGAGGGATCACATGAGACATTGGCAACCCCAAAGTTCTTTATATCCAATATTTTCCTGGCCTCTAATAAAACAGCCTTTGTAACATCACTAACTTGTGTCTTTATAGCAACTTGCTTTTGATTGTATGTCATTAATTATCGCATCTAAGCATGTCACCTTAGAGGTGAAACACATGCAGGACTTTCCATACATATATAACAGGAAGGAAGAATCATATAAAAGTTTACAGTACAGATCAGGAGATTTCTCCTTTCTTAGGTATTAGAATGTTATGTAACCTTGTTATTTTGCCTGTGTGAAATCTAGTTAGTTATTCTCCACTGGCTCTCAGTCCTATGTGTTTTTTCTGTGCCCCATCCAAAATTTCATCTCATGGACTTCACAATCAATTGTGCTAGAGAGTCACTGTTAGGTCCTTAACCCTCTACAACTCAGCCGTGGTTAAAGTTGTCTGTCATATATAACATGTTCAAACATCTTAACTAATAAAATCCAACATTGAAACTGCAACACCAACAAGGAAGGTTAAGCAAATTTTCAAGCACCTAGCTCCAATCTGTGTCATGTGGGAGGGGCATAAAAGCCAGATTGAAAGCAAAGTTTTTTAGCTTCATGAAACCTCAGATATCGGATAAATGATGTGGGATGACCGTGCGATGCATCCATCGAGATGGTTTGACGATTTTGTGTCCATTTTTTATCATTTGCATATCATTAACATGTCTATTGATCCTGTGATTTCTATAATGCCATCACCTTTCCTTACTGGTGTTGTAATTTCAAGGATGAGGAGTGCATCTGTACATGTATACATATATTTATCTAGTATAATGTACTTAACTAGATAATCTAGTATAATCTAGTATAATGTACTTAGCAGAGCTGGAGGTGGCAGAGAACCTAAGATGTTTGAGTGAGGTTCTCTTTAGGAGTGTCTAGGGTGGACAGGATTAGGAATGAGATCATCAGAGGGACAGCACAGGTTGGAAAATTGGGAGACAAAATTCGAGAGGGAAGACTGAGATGGTTTGGACATGTGCAGAGGAGGGATAGTGGATATATTGGTAGGAGGATGTTGGAGATGGAGCTGCCAGGCAAGAGACGGAGAGGAAGGCCAAAGAGGAGTTATTTGGTTGTGGTGAATGAAGATATGCAGGGAGTTGGGGTGAGAGTAGAGGATGTGGAGGACAGGGTGAGGTGGAAACTCGCTGTGGTGACCCCTGATAAAGGGAGAAGCCGAAAGAAGAAGAAGATAATGTACTTAACTAGTGTAGTCCCATTTCTTTGAGTTCTTTGTGTTTATTAAATTAGTCAATAAAATATCTTATCATGGTGAAATCAGGATTTTAAATGTGTTCTTTCCACATTTTAGAACAAGAAGTGATGTAATGTCTCTTTTGAAATAGTTACTGAAAGCTCTTCTTATTGCCAAAGGACATGAGTTTCATACTTTAGATCGTGTAATCCAGACACAAATTTGGAAGCAATGCCCTGGGGAGGAACAAAAGTAGGAGAAGAGGAGAACAGCAGATTTCTGGGTGTGTTGCAACACACTGTCAATGTCCTCACATTCAGCACTCCCAGGGAAAATGGCAGTGGCTCTGCTTCCCTTCACACCTGGAGCAGCTCCAGCTGAGGCAGTAAGCCGAATTACTTCAAACCAACTCCATGGGGTCTCTATAGCTCTGTGGCCCACCCACAATATCGTGAACAAACATGTTTCCCCACTGTCCATGCACTCCATGAGATTCCCTTATTTTCAACAAAAACCTTTAACAAATACACACTGTCTCATTAGCCATTTATCATTGCTGATCAGTGATAAAAGAAAAGCAAGAAACATACAAATAAAACATGCAAAAGCATATGTATAAGCAATAACCACCTGTTTATAAGTATACACAATGGATTTTTTGCCATTAACGTCCATTTCTATGAAGTTATACAGACTGTTATTTGTATGCTATTAACACATTACTAGGTTTGTTGCAGATAACATGAACCCAAGATATTTCATGTTTTGTCTGGTCTACTTCAATTCATTTGTTAATAAACACCCATTCCTACATTTCAGGCATGCAACATAATCCAAAAAAAGTTGGGATGGGGCGTAAAGAAAACTAAATAACGATGTGATTTTGAACAGCTGATGTCAACAGGTGATTATAATCACGATTTGGTACATAAGCAGTATCCATGAAAGGATAGGTCTTTGAGAAACAAAGGTGTTCACATTTGTAAAAAAATAAAAAAAATAGTTTGTCAACAAATGTGTGATAAAAATTATTGAAATGTTAAAAAAATAAAAAATAACAGTGGAAAGGATGTACGCCCTTCCTCTACAGTGCATAAGCTCAACTCCCATGAGATCAACTCCCGTGAGCTTCGATTCCTCAGACGGCACTGCATCTAGAACCTTCATTCATCAATAGCTGATAGAACCACATGGGCAAAGGATTACTTTATCGAGCACTATAATACAGAGTTACATTCACAAATGCCACTTAAAACGTTACTGTGCAAAAAAGAAGCCTTATGTTAACCATGTCCAGGAGTGGCATCCGTTTGTCTGGGCTCGGAGGCAGCTAGGATGAACCACCACACAGTGGAAACGTGTATTGTGCTCAGATTAAGTCTGACCAGATCTTTCTGACCAGTATTGCAAATATTTTTTGGAAGAAATGGATGCCGTGTGCTTCGGACCAAAGACCAAAAAGACCATTCAGACTGTTACCAGCTACAAGTCCAAAACCAGGCTCTGTCATCGTATGGGGTTGGGTCAGTGGTCATGGCAGCATTAATGCAGAAAAGTACACTGATTTTAGAGCAACACACATTGCCTTCAAGACGACATCTTGTCCAGGCATGTCCATGCATTTTTCAACAAGACAAATCAAAACCACATGCTGCACACATTACAAATACATAGCTGTGGAAGAAGAGGGTAGCAGTACTGGTCTGGGCTGTCTGCAGTCCTGAACTGTCCCCAATAGAGAATGGGTGGAGAATTTTGAAAAAACCCTTAAGGCTTGTTTGCAGGAAGAATGTGACAAAACACTTCATCATTTGGTATCTTCGGTTGTGAAAAGGAATGGCAACATTACAAAGTGGTAAATTCTTTACCGACCCAACTTTTTTTGGAATGTGTTGCAGGCCTGAAATGCAGGAATGGATGTTTATTAACAAATGAAATGAAGTTGACCAGACAAAACTTGAAATATCTTAGTTTCATGCTGTCTCATTTTCTTTTTTTTTCCATACTGTGACAACTTTTTCTGATTTGGTGTTGTAGAAAGAATTGGTATTTGTTTTCTTCCTATGTTATACAGTATACGGAGGGGGACCCTTCCAATGAAGACCACTTTTGACAAGCGGATCACTTCGCTTTTTGTCCTCAGCTTTGCCTGTTTGTTTGTGCAAAAGAGCTTGGACAGCACATCTGGTCATTCGTGCAAAATCTTTGTTGCTCATGCAGGATAACCACCTTGTTGCTGCTGTTGGCACTCTCACCTTGACTTTAGGGTTAAACTGGTGAAACAAGCCCAGATTGAACCCTATGAAGAATACGGTGTTCAGTGTGACACATTAAAGACAAACTCCTCAACCACTGGGTGGAACAACATTGACTCTTCTTTTCTAAAAGATTTTCCTCAAGTTCGTACACAAGACTTTAACATTTAAGGAAATCAAAGGGAAATGATATTACATACTAAGTTACCGTATTTTCCGGACCATAAAGCGCACCGGGTTATAAGGCGCGATATCAATGATTGGCTGCTAACGGATCTATTTTCATACATAAAGCGCACCGGGTTATAAGGCGCATGAAATGAAACAAAACTCTTAAGTTCCGTCGGAAGCTCAGTTTGGTCTTTACCTGGCGCAGGGCGTCTTCTTGCTTCCTCCACTTCCGTACCATTGATTCGTTAATGTTGAATTCTCTCACAGCTGCTCTATGTCCATGTTGTACTGCGTGACTGATAGCGTTGTGTTTGAAATCCGCTTCGTAAATGAATGAATGAATGCACGTACCCTAATGCTGAAGCACATACCGTATTACTCCGCTATGCTGCGCACTACGGTGGCCATAAGCTTCGTAACCTACCAAGGTCGTGCTAAAACATTTTGACAGACTTATGAGCGCCGTGTACCATCTACAATCGGTTCTAGGTCAGAAAGCTCAACCAGAATTAATTCATACATTAGACGCACCGCATTTTAAGGCGAACTGTCGATTTTTGAGAAAGTTCAAGGATTTTAAGTGCGCCTTATGGTCCGAAAAATACGGTACTTCATCTATTTCTTTAAGTCTTGCTAATTTGCATTTGAAACCATTAAAAGCTTAAATGTTCTGCCATTTTGGGTTTGCAAATGTTTCTTATAACCATAAAAACAAACTAGAAACAAGTTCTAGTTAAGGTACAGACAATTCAGTCTTGTGTGTTCACATGTGACATACATTACAAAAGAAAAATGAAAAGTGTATTTGATTTTGGATACCTTCATATTTCTAATCAGCTGATTGTTTTTTCCAGTATACAGTGGAACATGACATAAGGAAAACAGCTTGAAGTTCAAATGAAACATATTAAATTGTTTTTATTTATAGCATGTATTTTTGCATATGTACACGTATCATAAAGACGATGGTAGATTGACTAAAACTATTAGCACATGAATCAAATTAAGCACTGCAGTCGGTCACTGGGACATGATTAGTCATGATCCGATCACTAGTGCTCATAGTACTGAAATTAGTTAGTCGTGTTAATTTCCTATAAAAAGCTTTAGTAAAATAGCTAATCTAAAACCAGAAACCACAAAATGACATATGTACATACATAGATACATACATTCAAACAAGAAAACAGGTTAAACAATGAATAAGCTGTGCTGCATGTTTCTTCCAACATCCCCACCATCACAAAATGCACCACGAACAGAAACCGTCACAAGATCTACAAACCGTGTGGCTTGACGTCAGGCCACGGTTTTGAAAATCAGCACCAGCTATAATAACATGTACATAAAAAGTGTCTGCATGCCCTTAATAACAGATGTTTTAGCTGTTCTACCTGAGACTGATTTCTGTTAAATGGGCTAATAACTCAAAGGACAATAATCCAAACTTTACATACCATGTTTTTCTTGCGACGTAGTAAATAAACAAGACAAAGAATCACCAAATTAAAGCACATGTAGCTTGCTCTTCATGACAGTTTAATCTGCTAACTTGTTAACCGTTTACCACCGCTGTTCATTGCACTGTGAATAATTTGTTTATATTAATATAGATCAGTTTGCTTTAGTATAAAAATATAAAACACCATTTGAAACTCATCATTGTATGTAGTGTGCTCACTACTTAGTCTATTTCAATGGCAATTCCGAGTATTTAAATGACGAAGGTATTAAACAGAGTATAAATTCTGTGCTTTATAAAAAAAGTGCATTTAGGTACGAGGAGATACTATTATGGCTGAGAGATATGCTGATTTGCATTAATGCAGATGTAGTGCTGCTCACTGCTAATCATAACTTGTATGCTACACACTGTTTTCCCCGACCTTCTCGGATTAAGGCGTTTTAGATGTTGAACACGTACTATACCACATCGTGTACTCTCTACCAATAAAACCTGAGAAGGATAACAGCTAACAAAGAATTTAAAACACCAAACATACAGTGGTTCATATTAAGATGCAAGTTTGAGCGTGCACAGGTTATGTCCATCCTAAGGGCAAAAAGTAATTCGGAAAAATGTGGGGTAGCAAGGGTTCCTTTGGCTCTCTTACCTATTATACATGGGAACGTTAACAAGTAACGCAGTCATTTTACTCGTCATCACACACACACAGGGTATATAATCACAGAATAATTTTAAGCAATACCTTCAATCAATAGCATTGCCCTATCATTTGGACGGAACGTATTTATATAAGGGTTTTGATAGCTGGAATTAAACCATAATTAAATAATTCCGAACAACTTAGTCCACTGACTCTATAACCCACATTCATATAGTATGGTCATTTTGTCAGTCTTCAAAACAATATAAGACATTAACTAGAATGTACTGTGTATATTTAACAAGTGTTAAATTAGGATTGAGGCAACTGCCTACAGAGTATCTGCTACCCACAATATGGCTACCGCTTTTGTGAACTTCCATCGTCTCTTATTTATTCAAAAAAATATTAATTGTTTAAATAGCAGAACCCTCCTATTATAGATGACAAAAGCTCAAACGCAAGCAACTGCAAAAATGTTTATAATAATATTAATAATGAAATATCTTATTATTATTATACACTTATTGTAAAATTTTATTTTATGTAGGTGTCCCAGTATTTATGTCTATATGGTAATTCCATGGTTAACTGTATATTACTACTATTGGTTAACAGTCTGTCATTAGAACACTTTGTACAAGTTCAGTCCAGGTTTTATCCAACCAAAATCCTGATCCACTTTCTGTAAAGGTCCAGTCCAGATTTTACCCAAGGCTCCATCATATGCAGCCAAGATATGCGCCTTTCGTCTCCATGGCAACAAAGGATCCAACGATCTTTTGCCAGCCAACATATCCCAAGGTTCATTGCGTGCCAGTGACAAGGAATCCACCGTCTCATTCGGTTCGGCCTTCGCCGCAGTTTGTGCAGCCTTCGATACGCTTGCGTCCTTCAAAGGATGCAGCTCCTGAATTGGGACACAGCTCAGGTTTGACCTAACTAAGGTCCTGATCCACTCTTAGTAAAAGTCCAGTCCACATTTTGCCCAACCAAAATCCCAGTCCACTTTTAGTACAATCTAGTCCAGGTTTACCCAACCAAAATGTCAATCTGCTTTTTGTAAAAGTTCAGAGCAGATTTCACTGTTCTCCATTTTCTTCTTATTAAAAGCCATAGATTTATAGACAGCTGACCGACAAATGGCAGTTTTCCAAAAATATCTGGACTAATGACCCTTAGCCATAACTATCAAGACATCTAAATGATCTTTATCCATAAATATCTGAACGTATGAAACTTGGCCTTAAAAATCTGGACAGCTAAACAGCCTTTAAACATAAATTTCTGGAAAGCTAAAAGACAAATAGCCATAAATATATGGACATCTGAATGACTTTTAAATTTAAATATCTTACCAAAAGCCTAGTAACCACATAGCAACAACATAGCAACAACCTAGCAACTACTCTTGGAATTACCATATATAAATATTGGGACAGCTAATGACAGTTTACCATAACTATCTGGAGAGTTAATGACCCTTAGCCATAACTATCTACACAGCTGTTATACTCCGTTACCACTTTGTATGTTGCATCCCCATTTTATCCAACAGTACTGGCATCCCCATCACAGATATCAACAGCCTAGCAACCACTTAGCAAACCATGTAGCAACAGCTTGGCAACCATGTAGCAATTATTAGCTGTCTATGACAGGTCAAATTATTAAAGTTCGACCACCAACTTCCGTCAGTCTAGTCCAAGATTGTGCTTTCAGAAAGAAGCAATTGCAAATCATAAACAAATAGCTGTGTTTGTTTTCTTGTCTGTTTGCTTCAAATGTTGCAGTGCACTGGTACTACATGTAATGACATGCAAGTAAACTGGAATAAAAAACTATGGGTGATGGAGAAATTCTGAAACCATATTTCGATTCAGCATGCAAAGCACATAAGAAACAGGTATATTTGCATGGGACTGTCTTAAAAAGTGTTATTTTAACTTCATTATTACACTTATTAGGCATTTGCAGAATTACTGATCAACTGCTCTCATTTTATTTGAAATGTGTTGTTTGTTGTTATTTATTTTAAAATACCTACATGTATAGCTGCTGTTTATTTTATTCAAACGTTGGACATTGTTTAAAGACGTTAGCATATACACTCACCGGCCACTTTATTAGCTATGCCTGTTCAACTGCTGACAATAAATATCTACTCAACCCATCAGATGGCAGCAACTCCATGCATTTAGGTATGCAGACATGATCAAGACGTCCTGCTGAAGTTGAAACTAGGCATCAGAATGAGAAAGAAAGGTGATTTAAGTGACTTTAAACGTGGCGTGATTGTTGGTGTTAGAAGGGCTGGTCTGAGTACTTTAGAAACTACTGATATACTGGGATTTCCATGCACAGCCATCTCTAAGGTTTACAGTGAAAGATCTGAAACAGAGAAAATATCCAGTCAGAGGTCAGAGGAGAATGGTCAGACTGGTTTGAGCTGATAGAAAGGCAACAGTAACGCAAATAATCTCTCGTTATAACCAAGGTACGCATAAGAAGATCCACAGACAGCACATCAAACCTTGAAGCAATGAGCTACAGCAGCAGAAGACAAAACCTCACCACAGGGTCCCAGCTAAGAACAGGCAACTGAGGCTACAATTTGTATGTGCTCACCAAAAATGAACTGAACATTGGAAAAGCATTCAGAAGGTAGGGTCAGAATTTGGTGTAAATACCACAAAAGCATGGATTAACCAAGCTTGTATTAACAGTTCAGGCTGGTGGTGTGCTGGTGTGGGCCCCTTAATACTAACTAAGCACCGATTAAACACCACAGCTTATCGGAGTATTGTTGCTGATCATGTCCATCCCTTTAGGACCACAATGTACCAGACTTCTGATGGCTACTTCCAGCAAGACAACATGCTATGGCACAAGCTCAAATCATCTCAAACTAGTTTCTTGAATATGAATACAAATTCGCTGCCATCAGATGGCCCCCACAGTCACCAGATCTCAATCAGCACCTTGTTGAATCTATGCCAAGAAGAATTAAGGCAGTTCTGAAGCCAAATGGGGTCCAACCCGGTACTAGCAAGGTGTACCAAATAAAGTGGCCGGTGAGTATATGTGCCAGAATTAGACTATTGTGGCTGGAAATTGCCTAGATGCTGAACAGTGTAAGATCTCCGGTACCTTAGCTACAGCTAGTTTTGTTTCACATAATTAATTCCATTTACACTTGGACCAACAGAAGATTCTACCGGATATGAGTGGCCATTAGTCTGCTTTTTGTTTTGTTTTAAATATGGAAATTTTGGAAATTTCTGAAGCTTACAAAGAGGAGTGTCACAATATTTTTGCTTCACTCTATGGCATGACAGCATCTGGCTGCCACTGATGCAATGACAGACATGAAGAAAACTATTGGCAGACATTTTGGACCTGAGGGAACCAGATGCCAAAAAGAGCCTCGGAAGTACAGCAAAGGCTACAAAACACATTACGACATGTACAAACTGACACCTCCTCTCTCTGCCAAGAAAAATATCTCAATGACAAACAAAGAGGAAAAATGGGCAGTTTAACAGTGAGTATGCTTACCAAGAGAGGTGCACTATAAAATATGAGGACAGCTTAAAATACATCCATAATCCCTGCTTTTCTTTTTTTAAAGAGTCCACTGCAGTTACAAACCCAGGACTACTCTGAAGTCACTGGTAAAAGGCTGTCAATAACTGGTACATTCAAGTAGATATAATGCAGACCGTCCTATAGCTGCTGACCCACAAATCATTCACCCATTCTGCTTATGTTCTGGTCACAGTGGTTCATATTGCTGTTAAGAACAGGCCCACTTTGCAGGCTTACCTTCTGTAGCCCATGATGAAGTTCATAAAGGGCAGTGTGCATCTTAGAAAACGTTATAATCCACAGGTCTTAAAAGTAGAACAAGAGAGTATCGTAGTGTGAATAAGCACTATATGGAAACTGATTCTCCTTAAAGAAAATCCCTTTACTTCCTACTCCAAACATTATGACCCCTTCTTTACAGCTGGGCAAATTTCTGGGTACCACCATCTCTTGCATAATGGTTTACAGGCAGCCCTTCCCACAGGGATCCAGTGCGTTTATGACAGGAACAGATTTCGGAGAGCACATCAGAATCCAGACAGCACAACCTTATTCTGTTTGCCAAGACCGTACAAGCGTCTGTATTCTTGAATAAGCCTTCAGTCAGGGCTTAACGTGCCCACTTGTTCCATTGCTCCTTTCTCCACATGTCCCATTGGATTTTTCAGCACACAAGTGTCCCTTAGTACATGTCTCTATAGATCTCCTGAAGTAGAGGATGTAGTGAGGTGTCCTCAGTCTTCTTGATCTCCTGCACTAACTGAGCATGCTCTGTGACCAGCTGACGAAGGTCAGCTAGTTTCTGCATCAGTTTAGGGAAGAGAAAGTTGTTGTCCGGATGGTTGCTCTGAAGGTGTAGCTGCAGCACATGAATGATGCTCTCTTGCATGTGTTCAATGTCAGGAACATTCAACAGGCCCGGTCGATCTAAGAGACAAGAATGGGGATCTGATTCAGCTTCCTCAACACCATGCCCAAAACACTGATGCTACACTGAAATCAGTGAACACGCCAACCATATTTGCATATTCATTTGCAGCACTTGAGTAGAACAATCGAATTACATAGAAAAGAGCAAATCCTAGTTTATGCTTCCTCAGAAGTGGATCAGAGTGCTGTTCATTTCAAGCTCAGTTAATCAGAAACAGAAAGATTTTGGTGTCCAATAAATAGAGTGCTGGTTAGTAGAGAGTGCACTTTTTTGTGACACTCAAATGCTTATTTTTTAAAAAGTAGCATGGTTTAGAATACCAAAACAATGACTTATAAATAGTTTTCCCTCAAGCCTTCCTAATGATAACTGCTGTATAGATACATAGTTTTCATTATCCCGCTTTGCTTACTGCACAAGCAGCATTAATGTGTAACAAACATACACTGAAGGAACAGTTTGTGAGCCGTTTATCGTATAAAAAGTAAATGCATTTTCTAACTTCTAACTGACACTTTGTAAAGCATACATGCATTTGGTATGACTTAAAATGGAAATGAAAGCTTATAAAGATTTCAAATCCAAAAGAAAGTAAGAGAAAGACAGAGAGAGGAGATGGTGAAAGAGAGAATTATGGACTGACTCGGTTTACTGACTAACATTCTGAACTACAATCCCTGAGAGCCATTATTGTGTATCAACTGTATGAGGAAACCCTATCAGAACATTACACAACAAGGTAGTGTTCCCTAGACTTTACTTGGCCCCCTTACCTCCACAGCAGATGATTGCAGCCACAAATAGAGCTAGGTCACTGTCATCCAGTTCAAGGGCATTGAACTTCATGGCAAACTGAAACTTGGGCTCCATCATGTCACTGAATGGCCTCCGAAGGCTCTTGAGGAACTCTCGTGTGATGAAACCACTACCATAGGCAACCAGCAACCCATCTTTATTCATGCAGGAGGCCAGCATGGCAAAGAGTGCTTCATACACACCATATTTTAACAGTGTTACCTAAAGCAAAATCAAAATAGAGAATTCTAAGATGACAGGCAGGAGGAAGTAGGTTTTTTTAATGGGTCTAGAAGAAGACAGACAAGGACAGTGATGAAGAAATATTCAAATATAATCCAAGTGTTTCACAATATGGGGCCAGAATTAATCCATGTAGGCATAATAATACATCAAGTTCACCACAATATAACAATTCCACTGGTTTTCAAACAGAACTTTAGCTTTGTGTGTAACCTCAAGATATCAGGTTTGTCAAGACTGACACCTACCTGGTCATTCAGGTCCAGGTTACTAAATCCTGGAACAGACTTGGCAAACTCGGTGAGCTCTGTGACGGTCTCCACTGATGTGCACTGACAGCAGTGAAAGATACGCACTTCTGCCTCCTTATCAAGCAGCCCTCCTGCAGTGTGAACCATCTTGGCCACCAAGGTCTGCTCAGCCAACTGCAGAGTATCCATGTCATGGATTACAAAGGGCTGGAAAACAAGAGCAGCTAATGAATGGCACGAAGACCAGTGTGTTTTAATAATATGGTTTAGAGAAGAGATTTTAGCTAAGCATTTAAATATTGTAAGTGATGTACACATTTTATTGGTCATAGGTGCCTTTCCACATTCAGGAGATGGAAGAATATGGGTTCAAGTCAGTGGAGAGAGGTTTGACCTTTTGTGGGTTACATGTCAGGCATTTGTACTGTATTTCATGTGCTTAGATTAATTTTCTATGGGGGAGTCACTATGTATTGTGGGCGTATGGATATTTTCCAGATGTATTAGAAGGCTCTGGCTTTCATTGTCTTACACTGAATACATTACAGTAGATATTATAAAAACAGTATCCACATGGGGAAAAAACTACACCTAAAATTATGTTGTACATACAAATTCATCCTTCACTGACTCTGATATACAAGGGTAATAAAGAACAATACACAAAATAAGACACAAAACTCTATATAACAATAATTTCATCCAAAAACTGAAGTAAACCAACAGGCTATTAAACAATTGTGATCTCAATTTTGTATTAAGTTATAAAAATATTTATTTTGCTGGATAAGATCAGACATGAGGTTGTTACTATATGCAGTAAAAGACGCAATAGTTGTAGGTTAAAGGGAACAAGCATGTTTGTTTTATCTTACAAATGAAGTACAAACCAAGCATCAGAATGGGGAAAAACATGGGTCACTGTACTTTGTAGTTCTCCAATTACAGACTGTAGTCCATCTGTGTCTGTACTTACTCTGTTATTCCCCTTTACTCTGTTCACTAATGGTCAGGACCCCCACAGATCATTTACTATTTGGGGGTGGATCATTTCCGGCACTGCAGTGACACTGATGTGGTGGTGGTGTGTTAGTGTGTGTTGAGCTGGTATGAGTGGATCAGACACAGCAGTGCTGCTGGAGTTTTAAAACACTGTTCACTCACTGTCCACTTTCTTAGAGACATTATCCTTATTGCTTCACCTAGTAAATGTAATGTCAGAGATAGTAGCTCATCTGTTGTTGCACAGTTTGTGTTAGACATCCTCTAATCCTTCATCAGTGCTCATAGGATGCTGCCTACAGAATGCTGGTAGCTGGATATTTTTGCTAGGTGGACAATTGTCAATCCTGTAGTGACACTGAGGTGTTTAAACACTGCAGAAGCACAGCTGTGTCTGATCCACTCATCCACTGTGTGGATAAGTTTCAGTGTGAATCCACATAGAATGTAGAATGGAGAAAAACAACAACAAAAAACAACAAAAAAAAAAAACAGCGAGCGATATAAGTGACTTTGAAAGATAACTGATCATCGCTGCTAGACTAGCTGGGGCCAGCATTTCAATAACTGCCAGCCTTGTGAGTTTTTTCTCATGCAGCAGTGCCAAGAGTATAGAGAGAATGGCGTGATCAAGGAAAAACATCCAGTGGAGGATGTGAAGAACATTGCAGATAAACACAATACTGAATACAACACTGGTGTCCGAACACAAATGAGCTATAACAGCAGACAACCATACTGAGTGACATTTCTGTCTACGGGAAACAGAAAAGTAACTCTCCAGGGAGCACAAAAAATATGTCACTGAGCAGTGGAGGAAAAAAAGACAAGGCCAGAATTTGGCGTAAACAGCATGAATTGATCCTTCCTATCTGGTGTCAGCAGTTTAGGCAGGTGGAGGTATGGTGTATGAAATGTTTTCTTGGCACACCCTGGAACCTCTAATACTGTGGATGGATGTTTGTAAAGTAGAGCTTATCTAAGCTTTATGGCTGACCAGGTTCATCCCACGGCAGCTTTTTACCTTATGGTAGAAGGAAACTGTAAAGCGAGTTCTCCTTACTTTACAGTCCCAGCTCATAATCTAGAGAGCATCTCTGATCTAGGCATAATGGGTTGTTCATAGCATGTCAGTGCCTCCATCAAGGATGATTTCAGGACCTAATGGATTCTAATATAATGAAATGCTGTGTTTCAGAAGGCCAAAGGAGGTCCGACACGTTTCTACATCAGCGTCTCTAATAAAGTGGACAATGAGTGCGTGTGTTTATGAAGACAGAGTAGGGATGCAACTAACGATTATTTTAATAATTGATTAATCGGTCGATTATTTTTTCGATTAATCGATGAATCGGATTTAAAAAAAAAAAAAAAAAACATTTCCATGTCTTTATTCAGAAATATAACATTGAATAACAGACCAAATAAGTGATAATTGAATAATAATAAATTAAATTTATTAATAAATTAAAATAAATTAAATAATAGTGTGTATACATGTATTTATTCTGTTTCTTCCTTCTTGGTGCCGTAACAAGATAATTTCCCCCTGTGGGATAATAAAAGGCTATCTTATCTTAATAAAAAAGAATAAATGCATCTCTGATGCAAACACTACATACAAACTCATTCACGCTCTTTCTTTAGGAACTTTGCATTGCAATGCAAAAATGTTAGCATGTCAGCATGCTCCTGGCTAAAGCTGGCTCTCTTTTTAGAGACTATATTTCCTGCCACAGAAAATAGACGCTCAGACAGTGTTAAAGTAGCAGGAATGCATAAATAGAACTTGGCTAGCCTGGCCAATATAGGATACCTCTCTGCTAACTCCATAACTGTCATTATCCAGCTAACAAGCAAAAGCAGCATCACCCGTGCTGTTCCCATTCGCATAGTGTGAGTGCGCCGTTACGGTTCCTCACTTCAAAACGGAACAAACTCGGGATATTGTAGTGACTTACACTGTTGCTGAGCGCCCATAATCCTCATCGGTGACTAACATGTTTCTGTTTCGAGGGCTGTATCAGCACCGGGGTGCTCCCGTGCCAGCTCAGATCACTTTTGCAAAGCTTGCATGTTACACATTTTTTGTTGTGTGAAGCGCGAAGTGCTCCTACACTTTTTAGGACTTAAGCCAAACCTTCTTCTCTGCGTCGGTCATGTTTCATTTGTAGAATTTATTCCATTCTTAACGCTAACTTACTTTGAATGTTCCGTCTCCGCGCCGGCTCCGCCTCGCTCCGTTCAATCGCTCGTATTTTTTTCCAGCGTGACAAAGTGCCGCAAGTAACGTAAGCAGATATGATAAGGGGAGGGACATATAAATCATGCAACACAACGAATCGATAATGAAATTCGTTGTCGACACTTTTAATAATCGATTATTATCGATTTTATCGATTCGTTGTTGCAGCCCTAACAGAGAGAGAAAGAGAGCGAGAGAAAGATACTAGTGACCAAATACTAATTTTCCACCATAATTTACAATTAAATTCTGTTAAAATCCTACAATGTGATTTCCTGGATTTTTTTTCTCATTTTGTCTCTCATAGTTGAAGTGTACCTATGATGAAAATTACAGACCCCTCTCATCTTTCTATGTAGGAGAACTTGCACAATCAGTGGCTGACTAAATACTTTTTTGCCCCACTGTATATATCAGTATTCATATAACAAACATGTTCATCTTACTGGTGTGCTGGTCTTGCCCGACAGGATAGTCCGTGCTTTGGATTTGTTCATGCTAAAGTTCTTCAGATAAGCATCATAGATTTGCCTGGCAAGAGATTTCTGGTCAGCTTGCTGAGGATCCTCCACCTCTCTCTCGCTTGTCAGCATCTCTGCTTTCAGCTTCAGCTTCTCTGACTGGGGCATCCGTCCAAAGCGGATAGCTGTATGTGAAACATACCACAGTCATTGAGTTCAAGAACAGAATGGGGAAAGACCTGTTAAAATGTGTATTAAATACACATTTTGGCAGATATTATGTTAATTGCTTCACAATGGAACTGTATGCAATACATGATGCAAGTGCATGTGACATCTCCACTCAAAGGCCAAAGCTTGAGGAAACAGTGTGGGTGAACTATGGTTGACTCTGTAATACATTATTTATGTTACAGATATTATATGACTGAGAATTCTGAGGATTTCATGAAGTTGCATAAGTTACACATATGACAAGCAGTGACATTGACACATAACTCACAGAAAGATTTCTTTGCATAGATGTTCAGCAGATTTAAAGCAAAAAGATTGGAAACACTATTTGCAATCCTTCAGTACAACTCTTGTCTTAATAGATGTTGTGTAACTTATATTTCAAGCTAGATGCTGTCCAAAGGTTCCACTGCATGTGATCAACTGATAAGTTAATCATGAAACAGCTATTAAATTAAGTGCTTTTTAACCCCTCACACACACACACACACACACACACACACACACACACACACACACACACACAATATATATATAAAAAAAACATAAGAGCACACACACATTCAGTCCTACATTCAAACATTTATATTAATAAAACCACTTGGCAGCAGCAGAGGGACCAAACAATAAATACAAACAATGGCCAGATTAAAGACAAATACGTATAGCAAATTCTCCAATACTAACTTGGCACGAGCAAATGGATTCTACATAGTCATTGGCGAAACCCATTAATAGAATAGCTGCCAGGTCTGACTATATGGAATTAAAATAAGGCTCCCATACTTGAAAGGGATGACCTGAATTAGAATCCATTAGTTACAATACTTAAATGGAAGCCCATTACAATTTTATGGCATCTAATTATAGATGGCAATCCAGTGGAACAAGATGCTTTTCCTTGCAGCAAAAGTAGGTATACTATACAATAGTGTTGTCAAAAATATCGATGAATATCAAAAATAAACATTATGAAACAGTGCAATACTCGTTTCCCACAGTATCGATTCTACTCGTATTAAAACGCACTTTCGCTTGACCCACCCAGTCTTCTGTAGCAGGCAGAACAGTGTGTTATGCTGAAATGGCAGCTGTAGCAAAATCAGAGTGTTTGCAGCATGTCTTAATTATGAAAGAAAGGAGTAGGAGTGTTGTGTGGAAATACTTCGGCTTCGAAGGACTGAAAGCCAAAGGACACGAACAATCCGGCCACTTCGGCCCGTTGCTGTGATATGTTAACACACCCGCCATATCGGTCCAGGCAAGACTGGGCTGTAAACAAATAGAAGTAAACAGGGGGTCTATGTTTTCTTTGATAAAAAGCACAATAATCTACATTTTTCAACCGGTTTTAATGGGACGCTTTTACATTTGAGTTTCTTTTTTTTTTTTTTTTTAATCTACGTGGAGTATAAGAAAAGTTTTAACTCCCGGTACTTTCGAATCTCCGTAGGAGTGAGGATCAGAGTATCAAAGTTTAAATTCTCTGTAAAGTAGTGTTGTCACAATACGATCAATTCTGTTGGAAGAAAATACTTTCTCACTGGGAAGACCCAAAATCATACATACTAGTCATACATACAGTGTGGCAAAAAAGTATTTAGTCAGCCACTGATTGTGCAAGTTCTCCTACTTAGCAAAATGAGAGAGGTCTGTAATTTTCATCATAGGTACACTTCAACTACGAGAGACAAAATGAGAAAAAAATCCAGGAAATCACATTGTAAGGATTTTTTTAATGATTTAATTGTAAATTATGGTGGAAAAAAATAAGTCATTGGGTCAATAAATTTGGTTCAACTCAATACTTTTGTCACATAACCTTTGTTGGCAATGACAGGAGGTCAAACGTTTCCTGTAAGTCTTCACCAGGTTGGCACACACTGTAGCTGGTATTTTGGCCCATTCCTCCATGCAGATCTCCTCTAGAGCAGTGGTGTTTTGGGGCAACATAGACTTCAACTCCCTCCACAAATTTTCTACCCTTAAACACGGATCAGTCGTCCTGTCCCCTTTGCAGAAAAACAGCCCCAAAGCATGATGTTTCCACCACCATGCTTCACAGTAGGTATGGTGTAACTCAGCACTCTTCTTTCCTCCAAACACGGCGAGTTGAGTTTTTTTACTACCAAAAGTTCTATTTTGGTTTCATCTGACCACATGATATTTCTCCCAATCCTCTTTTGGATCAAATCCATATGGTCTCTGGCAAACTTCAGACGGGCCTGGACATGTACTGGTCTTAAGCAGGGGGACAACGCCTGGCACTGCAGGATCTGAGTCCATCTCTCTGCGTAGTGTGTTACTGATGGTAGCCTTGTTACTTTGGTCCCAGCTCTCTGCAGGTCATTCATCAGGTCCCTCCGTGTAGTTCTGGATTTTTTTGCTCATCATTCTCATGATCATTTTGACCCCACGAGATGAGATCTTGCGTGGGGCTCCAGATCAAGGGAGATTATAAATGGTCTTCTATGTCTTACAATTGCTCCCACAGTTGATTTATTCACACCAACCTGCTTGCCTATTGTAGATTCACTCTTCCCAGCCTGGTGCAGGTCTACAATTTTCTTCCTGGTGTCCTTCGACAGCTCTTTGGTCTTGGCCATGGTTGCGTTTGGAGTCTGACTGTTTTTGGCTGTGGACAGGTGTCTTTTATACAGATAATGATGTCAAACAGGTGCCATTAATACAGGTAACGAGTGGAGGACAGAAGAGCTTCTTAATGTAAGAGCCAGTAAGAGCCAGAAATCTTGCTTTTTTGTGGGTGACCAAATACTTTATTCCACCATGATTTACAATTAAATTCTTTAAAAATCCTACAATGTGATGTCCTGAATGTTTTTTCTCATTTTGTCTCTCATAGTTGAAGTGTACCTATGATGAAAATTACAGACCTCTCTCATCTTTCTAAGTAGGAGAACTTGCACAGTGACTGACTAAATACTTTTTTGCCCCACTGTACTCAGATCAGGCCAAGTTAGCGTAATCAGTTAACCTAATGCATGTCTTTGGACTGTGGGAGGAAGCCAGAGCACCCAGAGTAAACCCACGTGAACACGGGGAGAACATGCAAACTCCACACAGGCGAGGTCAGGATCGAACCCGGGAAGCTGAAGCTGTGAGGCAACCGCACTAACTGCTGTGCCACTGTGTCGTCCCCAGAAACACAGGGTAGGAAAAACTGTGTATTTTACACTTAGTGCAAAAAGCTGAGTGCTTTTGAAAGGTGGCACTGCTGCTGCTCAAATATATACTTCACTTAAATATACAATAAATGAAACCTTAATGTTTTGATAAACATGTGAGCCATGTGGCTTAATAATGCGGTCAAGCAGTAATGTGAACTGCAGTAAAACAGACAATTTCATGATCTTTAAGATCCACTGCAGACTTCAATGGCAAAATCCTAAAAGCTAATGAGATTAAACCCTGGACTGGCTGTATGAATATTGACACATGGACTACTAACGATACCAAACATACATACAAAAACCTTAAGCATCGATAAGGACAGAAAGTATAATCTTCACACTACATACCCAATTCACTTCAGTTTTAGTAATTTCTCAGAATTCTACTAAGGAACACTAGCATATACATCAGGTGCAGCTTAGCATGTATCATTTATTGCGTCCACATTAATGCCCTATTTTTACAGACTGTAAAACATGCTTTGTTTGCAGTAGCATATGTATTTAGTCATAAGTAAATGCTGCAATTAGGAGCAGTCTCCATTACAGACTTTGTCCATAAAAGTAAGCTGAAATCCAGTACTTTAGATGTTTGTGAAATGTACCTATTGATCGATTTATTTAACGTTGCATCAGCAAGAATGGCTATTCACAACAGGGGCAAGGTTCCCATCGATACTAATCAGACACATTCACACTGCGGCAATTTAGAGCAACCAGTTAACCTAACGCATGTCTTTGGTTTGTGGGATGATACCAGAGCGCCAGGAGTAAACCCATACAGATGTGGGGAAAACACACAAACTCCTCACAGCCGGAGTCCAAGGTTAGGATCTACTGCGCTAACCACTTGCACCATCACTTACACCCTGTTCACTAAATGATTAGTTTATCCAAGGTGCATGCCTTGGTTTCTGCTCAAGTAATAAATATATAGTGAATGTTCTAATTACCCCTACCCCTGCCCACCCAAAAAACACCCAACACGGTCTAAACAGGTTTAGGCTTCACCAACCATTAATTAGAAATGAAAAATACTTGGGTATAATATTTGTATTGTAAATGTAACCAAATTTATATATTAATATAGTACTCATTCCATAGCCCAGCTTACAGGTAGACCCTACACATGTTTCCCTGAACCCTCAAAACCTGTTTTGACCATGTTCCCGAGATCTCTCAACTTCCCACCACTTTCTCTGCTATTTTAAGTTCGGCAGCACCAAAGCTCTGCACGGTGGGGGTAACAGGTCAGCATGCCATGATGAATGTGTAAATAAAAACTGGGCTTGGCTCACAAAAAAGCCCTTTAGATCATGAATTTTGAGCATGACAATCAAAAGCATGCGTTCCCTGACTGCATAGCATGTGAATAAGTGAAAGTGCAACTGTGGATTTGAACAACTTGTGAAAATGAACTACTGAGTTCAGACAGAGAACTCGCCTGGGATTTAAAAACTGCAACAAAAAGAAGGAGCTGCAGAAAGTATTTGCATTCTGAATATTAACGCGTTGGAGATGATTCGAGAAAAACTGTAGTTGTATCTGCATAAGAAAACTTTGCTTCATCTTCCTGGATTGGAACTGCTGTGTTTGCACAACGGACCTAAAATGCCATGAATGTTTCTACTGTAAGAGAAGACCAGCAAATGCCATTTGTTCGTGGTAACAAGCAGGCTAAAGGAATGTCATCTGCATGAAACATGAATAAGACACATATATTAGCTAGCAAGTAGAGTCCTATGTTAAACCTGGTTAAACTCTGCCTCACATACCCACATAGGCACTCTTAATGGATACCATATGTTTCGGACTATAAAGCGCACCGGGTTATAAGACGCAATATCAATGATCGACTTCTAACGGATCTATGTTCATACATAAAGCGCACCGGGTTATAAGACGCATTAAATGAAACAAAACTCACAAGTTCCGTCGGAAGCTCAGTTTGGTCTTTACCTGGCGCAGGGCGTCTTCTTGCTTCCTCCACTTCCGTACCATTGATTCGTTAATGTTGAATTCTCTCACAGCTGCTCTATGTCCATGTTGTACTGCGTGACTGATAGCGTGGTGTTTGAAATCCGCTTCGAAAATGAATGAATGAATGCAGGTACCCTAATGCTGAAGCACATACTGTATTACTCCGCGATGCTGCGCACTACGGGGGGCCGTAAGCTTCATAACTTACCAAGGCCGTGCTAAAACATTTTGACAGATTTATGAGCGCCGTGTACCATCTACAATCGGTTCTAGGTCAGAAAGCTCAACCAGAATTAATTCATACATTAGACGCACCGCATTTAAAGGCGCACTGTCGATTTTTGAGAAAATTAAAGGATTTTAAGTGCGCTTTATGGTCCGAAAAATACGGTAATTAAACAATTAAGGCTATACATGACCCTTATAACACACACTGTTACTGTGTGTGTGTGTGTGTGTGTGTGTGTGTGGTTGACACTCACCATTGTGGGACATGCCCACCGCTAGGCACTTCTGAAAGCGGCAGTATTGGCACTTGTTCCTGTTCTTCTTTTGTATTTTGCAGTGGCGTTCACACTTGTCATATTTTAGCTTGAGGCGGATAGTACGCCTGAAGAAGCCCTACAGGTAACAGAAGTCAATGAGCTCTGTGGATTTGGTACCAGAAAGTAGCAAAAAATGAAAAACACTGCAGATCTCATCTAATTTGTAATTAATTAATTAATTATATCAGATGTGCCATTAAACAGAGTTACCCTTGACAGAATCATACAGAGCAACACTACTTAAAAAAAAACAAAAAAGTACGTTTGTCAGATTACTCAGTCATTTTAAGCCCAAAGGAAGCAGTGTCCCTGAGAAAACAAGACAAGACCATGTATCAAACAAGAAACTGCAATATATTTGTTTTACATACAGACCATTTGTCTAGATGAAACCAGAAAAAAACTATAGCATCATGCTGTGTGTGCACATAAACAAGAAAATCTTTTTGTACACTTGAACAGCACCTGGAACACGTTTAAATCCAAGGTGAAATCAAGTCAATTTGCAACTGTACATCTACTGAGACTTTCTTGCAAGAAATTGAATACCCATAGCTTCCAGATCAGGAGTGTAACAATTGTGTGTCCTGTAATCATGTGCAACATCTTCATCCCAGACAAGTGCAAAGGATCAGACCATGCAATTGCAACCAATCCCCTATCACTTTCACAATCTGGACAAACAGTCAGTCACCAGTGACAAATGCCAGCAGTGTGGATACTCGAAGCGAGGCTGGCAGACAAATGAGGGCCATTAAACAGAAATTGCCTCATTCCCATTTAGACACACTGTCCCAAGGCATGTTCACAAAGTTTTGAAATGGAGATTAAGGTGAGGGCAGGACATCCACTGGGGAAAATGAGAACAGTGTGCATGTGTGTCTGCACAGGAAGGTTGATTTGAGGACAAAGAAGTCAGGGGTGTAAGTCCAGCAGAGAGACAGAATGTACGTGGCTATTCTGGCCTTATCACTGGGCCTTCTACTTAATGGCCTGGCTGAAACAGTGACTGATGGAGTATGCAGAGGTTTGTGCATGTGTGTGAGAGTGTAAGGACAGTGCATCTTTTTTAATCTTTCCTGCATGTGTCTGACAAGTGTCCAACAGGCCTGGACAAATGTCATTACAGATCTGGTAGTTCTTGCGGTAGTCTCCCATGAGACTACAAACAGCTGGGCTGTACGATACATCATACATTAATCATTGTAATACTGGTTTTCACAATACTGATATTGCAGAAACTCCTTTGCAAAATGACTGCGAGCCAAAGTTTAACTGTGACACATTACGAGAACACCAGTTTTAATGCGCAGGACTAACTGTGATAATAATGTGAAGCAACATAAATGCAATAAACTAACAAAATGTTTGTATTAAATATATATATTTTTTAAATAAAGCAATGCATTAGTGTTTCCAAACTTTTAAGCATTATACCTAGCATTTTATACCATGACCATATACTCCAGTAAATACTTATCCTTCCTGCTACCGAGACACCAACAATTCACTAAACAGTGCTTTTATTGCTCTTTATATTGTTCATCATTATTCCATCCCTTTAAACTGAAATATGAAACTTTACTACTCATAAATGTTATTCAGGACTGTGTTACTCAGGACTAATTACTCAGGTAGCCTAGCGGGTAAGGTGCTGGACTACGGACCAGAAGGTCCAGGGTTCAAATCCCACCTCTGCCAAGCTGCCACTGTTGGGTCCTTGAGCAAGACCCTTAACCCACAATTGCTTGGATTGTAAGATTGTACCAATTGTAAGTCGCTCTGGATAAGAGCGTCTGCTAAATGCCGTAAATGTGGGAAGGTATTACATTTCTTAACCATTTCTACTATGCATTTAGACACAGACAGTGCCCATTGTGAATCCTGTCACAGCAGCTTACTGAGTCAATTCTGTTGTTACTAAGGTCTGTAGTTACCAGTAAATCTCACCTTTGCTTATAAGCTTTGCTGATGCGACGAATAATACTAAGTCTAATACAACCACTAAACCATACTTTCTGTGCAAAAGGAAGTATCTGAAAGGGAGACGCTCCATAAATCCACAGCTCTTTAATGTTGTGAAAAGAAAAAAGAAAAAAAAAGGTTAGGCTCACCTTGCAACCCTCACAGGCATGAACACCATAGTGATATCCTGAGGCTCGGTCTGCACACACACGACACTCCAGGTTGAGAGAGACAGAGTTGAACTCCTCCTGACCTGCTATTCCCCCACCCACACCTGAAGATGGACTTGAGGCTGGAGTCAGAGCATCTATTGAGACACACACACACACACACACATGTATAAGTGTATATATTTATTATTGCAATTTCTACTGTTTCATTATTGTTACTCGAATCTCTAGTTGACTCTGTTTTGTGACATATAATCAGAATATGAGGCGGAATCATTAACCCAAAACATTTGTCCATTAGTCTTACTGGGTTTCAGTTTTCCTGAAAGTGAATCGGCAATACAAAGACAATACTGGTAAAATGGGACAAAGTGTAATGTGTGGAAGCTTTACCTTCTGTACCTCTGTTACTTACTGGACTTCTACTGTGAACGTCTTACTGAGTACATTCCTGTGATGTAAATTGGCCAAACTGAGTTTGTGTGTTACATAACATAAGCCTGTTATGTGACTTTTGGGTGAATTATTAGAACTGCATAATATTAGACAAATCCTGTGAAGGCTGAATAGCAAAAGCTGATTTAGGGTTTATGAAAGTTAACATGAACAATGCAAAAAACAACCTATGAAATGGCTAACTGACTTTCTAGAAGACACTGCTTTGCAATAAGGATGGCACAAAGACAAAATTAAAGGAAAAAAATATTGCTATTTCATGGTTACTCCAACAATGTCACTACTGAATCAGAGTGAGCAAGTCTGTGCACCCTCATCCTCAATCCCAAAAAACTTACCGTATTTTTCGGACCATAAGGCGCACTTAAAATCCTTTAACTTTCTCAAAAATCGACAGTGCGCCTTAAAATGCGGTGCGTCTAATGTATGAATTAATTCTGGTTGTGCTTTCTGACCTAGAACCGATTGTAGATGGTACACGGCGCTCATAAATCTGTCACAATGTTTTAGCACGGCCTTGGTAAGTTACGAAGCTTACGGCAACCGTAGTGCGCAGCATCGCGGAGTAATACGGTATGTGCTTCAGCATTAGGGTACGTGCATTCATTCATTTATTTTCGAAGCGGATTTCAAACACAACGCTATCAGTCACGCAGTACAACATGGACATAGAGCAGCTGGGAGAGAATTCAACATTAACGAATCAATGGTACGGAAGTGGAGGAAGCAAGAAGACGCCCTGAGCCAGGTAAAGACCAAACTGAGCTTCCGACGGAACTTAAGAGTTTTGTTTCATTTAATGCGTCTTACAACCACAATGCGCTTTATGGTCCGAAAAATACAGTAATTATTCAACTATACTCCCAGATGGTAAAAACATTGCCATAACTTTAACATAAAAACTAAAGATAATAAACTAAACAAAAATATGATGCCCCGTCATCATCTCCACCAATAAAATCATGCAGCAGTGCATAATGCGTTCTAACAGCACTAGTTCTAGCCCACCACCACAGGGTGAGTCCTGGAGGTGTCTTTTGGGCAGGACAGGTGTCTCTTGCAGACATGATTGACTTTGTCTAAGGGAGGGGACAATCAGATGCTCAACCCCCCACATTCCTAACCTGGAAAAAGTGCACTTAAAATAGAAAAAATAAATAAACAAACAAAAACGCATGTTGTTTCAGAACTGCAGTTTTGTAATCGACCAATCAGCCAACAGCTCCATATACACAGATTTTAAGACTTATTAGCAGCAACTGTGCTCTTGGGAACTTTAAGGGCAGCAGAATTTTTTGTAGCCTTCTCCAGATCTGTACCTCCACAGAATCCTGTCTCTCAGCTCAACAGGCAGTTCTTGCCTCCTCATGACTTGGTTTTGATCTGATATGCATTGCTAGCTGTGAGACATTATATAGACAGATGTGTGTCTTTCCAAATACTGTCCAATTGACTGAATTTACCACAGGTAGCAATCAATGTGTAGAAACCTCTCAAAGATGATCAAGATTAATGGGAGGCCCCCAGAGCTAAATTTCAAGTGTCATAGCAAAGGGTCTGAATACTTATGTCCATGCAACCTTTTTAGTTTTTCCCTTTTAATACATTCTCAAAAATTCTGCTTTTACTTAGTCATAATGAGGTACTGAGGGCAGAATTATAGGGAAAAGTTTTTTTAAGCTCTAATTCTAAATAATATGACTAAATGTGGTTACTAAATAAGTACATATCAGGACCCTTTACTGTTTTATTAGAGGAAAACGTACCACTTTTTGCAAGTAACACAAGCACACTGATGTGTTCTTGGTATGAAAAGCTTTGCATCTTAGTGTTCCTTGATGGGTTCATACCTGGTACAATGGAGCTTTCAGAGCTGGAGCACAGACTGGATGAGGGGTATTCAGAAACATCCAAGTTGCTGAGTGCTTCTTCATTGATGGATTGTGAGATGTCCTGCAGGTCCCCCACACCACCCATGAAATCCCTACAGAGTGGACTGTCCAGCACAGAGTCCTCCAGTGGAGATGGTGGGTTGTACAAACTCTCCATGTCTACCATGTTGATGGCAGACATGCAGGGCCTGAGACCAACTCACACATCAGACTGCACCAGGAGAAAGACAGTGGAAAAAAGTTACACAGATTTTGACTGGGCTAACTAAACAGAAACTAAGCAGATTTCAGAACTACCGCAGAAATTTTGAACACAAAAGCATATGAGAATACTTATACATGGGGTTAATTTGTTTATCTTTAGAACAATGTGTTGTACGTGCTCTGCCATGTGAAACCAGTACTTGGCAATTGCTTGAAAAAACAAAGCACAAGACAATCTTGGTTATTTGTAGCTGTGAACTACATTTACATCTGGCAACCGAACCATTTTAGACCTATAGAGGACACTCGGCTATTTATAGTTCTCTCCACAATTATTGACACCCCTGGTAAAGATGAGCAAGCAAATTCAGCTTTTGGTGAATTAGCTTAGTCTCACAACATTTGAAAGCCCAACCTTTAATTAAAAAAAAAAAAAAAAACAGAAAAATATTCCCCATCAATAAATAATAAATTTTTAACAAAATCACATAATTACCAGCATCCCTAAAAATTATTCAATACAAAATTAAACTGAAGCATGTTTCCCTTTTATATTTTACTCTTTAAAGTTGAGCATCAGGGTGTTTTCAAGCAGTAATCCAGGAGTTGCTGCTTCACTGTGCTATTTATATGACACTACACAGAGGTCAAATTCTCTTAGTCATTCTTCAACGTGGCAAAGACAAGAGAACACACAATTCAAAAAAGATAAATAACGTGTTCACTTCTATAAGGTAAAATCTATACAAATACATAATCGAATGAAAATGGCCATTATAAATAATTAAAAAGTTCCAGTCAACTGGAACAGTGACAAACTTGCCTGGACGAGGGCAGGTTTGTCCACAAGCATAGTGAGGATAATGAAAAGAGAGGGAAAAATACCCTAGGATCAGTGTTAGAGAGTTACAGAAAAAAGTAGCATCTTGATATCACCAGGTCTTAGGACTCCCATCAGACACTACCTCCATGCCAACAGATTTCTTGGAAGGCTTGGCATCCGAAAACCTTTCCTGACATCTAACCACAAATGTTATGGTCAGATGAAAGGAAAAATGAGCATTATGGCATTAACTAACACTCAAGGCATGTTTGACGTACAAGGAAGAGTGACTACACTGAAAAAACCTGAGGCCCACTGTTAAGTATGGTGGAGGGTGTGTGATGTTGTGGGGCTGTTTTTCTTCCAAAGGCCAAGACCACCTCATTAGGGTACATCGCGTCACAAAATACCAGAATATTCTAAATGAAAGTTTGTCTATGCCAAAAAACTACATATCATCAATATAACATCTGTCCAGATGAAGAGAAAAATGATTTACTGAACACAAAATCCTGCTTCTGCCATGACCATGTCAATCCCCTCATCTAAACCTCAACCCCCGCCCTTTATTTTTAGTATGAGAGCAAGCAATTTCAGCAAAAGGTGAATTTACCATGCATGCCAATAATTGCAAAAGGGACTGTTTATGCATAAAACACTTTTTTTAAATGTAAGCACTACTGTAGGGTGAAAATAAAAATATTATAGACAGTTAATTGAGTAGAGCAAGTAGGGCTTACAGAATAATCATTAGCTCAGAATAAATATCCCATAATATTTCAGTGGTTTTGATTTGCAGTGTGTTTGAGATGTGACATCAATCAAATCATGTCACTGCACTGAACTGTTACTGTTACGTACAGTGGGAATGAGAAGAAGAAAAATAGGCATGCAGGAAAGTGGACGGAGGGTTTCAGCGATAGAAGAAAGGAAGCACAGAGGGATGAAAGAAGGGAACTCGGGGTCATTAGCAGAGACAACAGATCTTTGTTTGTCTCAGGGGTCAAAGTGACTGAATAGCACACAAACCACTGAGCCAGGAATAAACAAATGTCATCAACTCCCGCACAATGGCACAGGCTAAGAGGTGCTCTGGGACGCTTCAGGCACCAGCAGAGAAGCCAATGAGCAGATGATTTTTTTCCAGGAAGCCCTTAAAGGTGAATTTGTTATAACCATTCTTATCCCGTCATGCTTTAATGCTCCCATGAATGCAATTTAAGATGACAAAGCAAGACGTGTTAGAAGTGAAGAAAGATATTCATTCACTCACTTCTACAAACGCTTAATCCAATACAGGGTCACTGTTTGCAAAGGCCTTTTTTTCCTACATTACTACTACTGAACTAAAGGGTGGCACGGTGGCTCGTTGGGTAGCACCGCCGCCTCACAGCAAGAGGGTTCAATCCCAGGGTGGGGTGGCCTGGGTCCTTTCTGTGTGGAGTCTGCATGTCCTCCCCAAGCCTGTGTTGGCTGGAGTATTCTCGGTTGCATCAAATGGCAGTAGGGGGACCCCGCACCGGCGGGACAAGCACCAGGATAATCATGATAAATGAATGGTTACTACTGAAATAAATAACCTTCTTCACTAATCCCATACTCACCTTTGTGTAACATATAAATACTAACTGATTACAGTGTAATACTGTATTGCAAGCCTGCATGGAAGATTGCGTTTAACCCGCTGATTGCAGTCTTACATTAACTCAATTGCGTAAACAATAATAATGGACTTATTCTGTGATGAATGAAGTGTAAATGTATTATCGGTGTTGGACTTTAAACCCAGCTAGGATTTCACTGATAGCATATCTGTCTATATATTGGGAATACATCCAGCTCAAATTAAAATCAAATTTTGTCCACTTTATAAACAGAAGGTATATGTCATTGGCCAACTGTCATTATAATAAGTCCAGATATAATAGAACAATTTACTAGAGATGATGCTTCCATGAGAACCTAACTCTGAACAGGTGACTGCTTTAGTAAATCAGTAATTACCAGGGCTAAGGATTAAAAGGCTGAGCATAGAATGCATCTAAACTTTAGCTTAGTGTTGTAAATAATACAAATATTCCTTGCAGATATAGGAAAATTCTGTTAGTAGAATATTCATCTCAGGTAAACACCATTTAAGGTTCACACTACGTTCTGTGAAACAAGACGTTAACTGAAATGGACGTTGGCTAGACATTAACGTTGTCACAATGTAGCCTACATACTTTGCACATAGTGTTTTATTTTAAACAATTAATTAAAACATTTAGTACAGCACTGTACTGCACAACACAGTAAGTGCTAACACTTAGCAAAAATTGTTGTGAGCAGGTGTTGCTCGTACTAGTTTTCTGGCATTTGGAAGTGAATTAGATGTATACAAGATAGATTTTTATTTCCTATTATAATTCTTAAAACCTCTAACTTTAAAATTAACAGCACCATGAGCTTAATAATTCTCTTATTACTGTTCTAACATGAAGTCTGAGTTTCTCCATTTGTCCAAATCCTATTCGACCTATGAAGGAATCTGTAAAGCTTTTCATAATGATCAAATCAGTTTAGGAATGGGCAACAAAATATTTTTAAATAATCAAAAACTGAAATGTCTCCACGATCTGCCACACTTTACTACCTGCACTGAACATGCTGACATGGCATACCAATGTGTTTTACCAACCAAACATCAATGTTTTTACTATAATCCAGTTTTCGTTTCTCTGACAGACACCCTATTAAACCAATGATAGGAGGATACTTATATTCTACTTATATTACAAGGAACTGGTTTAGATTTTACACAACGGACACTGTACAAACAACAGTTGTCTGCAAAATATGCAAATACAAGATTGGCACATCTGGTGGAAACACAACACACCTGTTGAACCTCCTCAAAAGGTAGACTCCCACAGAGAACAGGAGAATCCGACCCTTCCTTTCCAGAGAAGCCACCCAGGTGCTTGTCCAGTCTCTTGTTATAACAAAACTAGATTACTGCAATGCTCTTCTGGCTGGTCTTCCAATGCGTGCAATCAGACCCCTGCAACTGATTCAGAATGCAGCGGCTCGTCTGGTTTTCAATCTTCCCTTTCCCAATTTTTCTCATGTCACCCCCACTGCTGCCCTCACTTCCACTGGCTCCCTGTAGCTGCCCGCATCAGATACAAAACCTTGACGCTCACCTACAAAGCCAAGAATGGAACAGCGCCATCTTACCTAAGAGCTCTGATCAAACCACGTTCTGTACCTCGCACCCTCCGAGATACGAGCTTGGCCCGACTGGAGCCTCCACATAAGATTAAAGGAAGACAAGCTTCAAGACTCTTCTCCATCCTGGCACCCAGGTGGTGGAATGAACTTCCACTGGATGTCCGAATGGCTGAGTCTCTTGCTGTCTTCAAGAGGCGACTAAAGACTCACCTCTTCATCCAGCACTTGAGTGAATAAAACTGCATATCCTCCATTAAAAAATAAAAAATTCTCTACACCAGATACGAGCAGGTTGTAGTTGGATTGTGTACTTGAGCTATTGTTTAATTGTACTAAAATGAGGTTCTATCTCCTAGGATTACAAAGCACTTTTGTAAGTCGCTCTGGATAAGGGCGTCTGCTAAATGCTGTAAATGTAAATGACAACTAGACAGCATGGGGATGCACATGTGCAAAATGCAACAGCTTAGCAGACAGAAACAGCGCTTAGTCAAACAACAACCAGAGCATTTGAAAGACACTGATGCCATGACATGTTAGCTGGTCATGGATATGACACCCTTCAAGTTCGTCAAGGGAAAAAAAAAATAATTTTAACAGACTTGCATAAATAGTTGATACTTGTAAACTAAGTCACAAATATTTCTCTAACAGAGCACTTACACAAAATGCTGGGAGGTGATTCAATCCAAAATGTAACAATGGATGTTTTTCGCCACTTCTCGTAATTTATGGTCTAGCCAGACATCACAACCATATTTGATTTATTATTTATTATTATTATTATTATTATTATTATTATTATTATGATAGTATTCGCAGACACCTATAACATAGTGGTTGTATTATTTATTGAGAAAGGTTCTACTAGCCTAAGTGGTCTTTTGTTCTGTAGTGGATTTTCTGTTGTTCTGTGGAGGTATAATTTTATTATTTAAAAAAATAAAATTTATTGTTCAGTTACTTCCAAATTCATTTTAAAAAACATTAATGTGGATCTAGGTCCAGCCTAAAAAAATGTATTTTGCCAGATGACTCACTCCTAACTCAGTGTTAAATGTTTTTCTAAGGTTACTTTGAAGAACACATCTCACACATAAGGCTTGTCTATACCCTGGTAAGTCTAACTGAAAGAATGAAAGTGAAGTCAAAGTCAACTAATCCAATATACAGTGGTGCTTGAAAGTTTGTGAACCCTTTCTATATTTCTGCATAAATGTGACCTAAAACATCATCAGATTTTCACACAAGTCCTAAAAGTAGATAAAGAGAACCCAGTTTAAACTAATGAGACAAAAATATTATACTTGGTCATTTATTTATTGAGGATAATGATCCAGTATTACATATTAGTGAGTGGCAAAAGTATGCGAACCTTTGCTTTCAGTATCTGGCTGTGACCCCCCTGTGCAGCAATAACTGCAACTAAACGTTTCCTGTAACTGTTGATCAGTCCTGCACACCGGCTTGGGAGGAATTTTTTAGTCCATTCCTCCGTACAGAACAGCTTCAGCTCTGGGATGTTGGTGGGTTTCCTAACAGTAACTGCTCACTTCAGTTCATGGACAGATGTCCTGACATTTTCCTTTAGAATTCTCTGATATAATTCAGAAGTCATTGTTCCATCAATGATGGCAAGCCGTCCTGGCCCAGATGCAGCAAAACAGGCCCAAACCATGATACTACCACCACCAAGTATCACAGATGGGATGAGGTTCTTATGCTGGAATGCAGTGTTTTCCTTTCTCCAAACAGAACGCTTTTCTTTTAAAACAAAAAGTTCTATTTTGGTCTCATCCATCCACAAAACATTCTTCCAATGGCCTTCTGGCTTGTCCACGTGATCTTTAGCAAACTGCAGACGAGCAGAAATGTTCTTTTTGGAGAGCAGTGGCTTTCTCCTTGCAACTCTGTGATGCACACCATTGTTGTTCAGTGTTATTCTGATGGTGGACTCATCAACATTAACATTAGCCAATGTGAGAGAGGCTTTCAGTTATTTAGAAGTTACCCGTGGGGTCCTTTGTGAACTATTACACACCTTGCTCTTGGAGTGATCTTTGTTGGTCGACCACTCCTGGGGAGGGTAACAATGGTCTTGAATTTCCTCCATTGTACACAATCTGTCTGACTGTGGATTGGTGGAGTCCAAAATCTTTAGAGATGGTTTTTCCAGCCTGATGAGCATCAACAACTTTTTCTGAGGTCCACAGAAATCTCCTTTGTTCGTGCCATGGTACACTTCCACAAACATGTCTCATGAAGAGCAGACTTTGATAGATCCCTGTTCTTTAAATAAAACAGGGTGCCCACTCACACCTGATTGTCATCCCATTGATTGAAAACACCTGACTCTAATTTCACCTTCAAATTAGCTGCTAATCCTAGAGGTTCACATACTTTTGCCACTCACTAATATGTCATATTGGATCATTTTCCTCAATAAATAAATGACCAAGTATAATATTTTTGTCTCATTTGTTTAACTGGGTTCTCTTTATCTACTTTCAGGACTTGTGTGAAAATCTGATGATGTTTTAGGTCATATTTATGCAGAAATATAGAAAATTCTAAAGGGTTCACAAACTTTCAAGCACCACTGTATTTACAAGCAGTGTTTCAGTCAAGATATTTTATGGGACTGGGCTTCCTTAGTTATAGAAGATAACAAGGAGCTGTATAAAAGCTCTGTTCACCACAGTTAAAACTGCATCTTTCATGAAGGCGAATGCTTAGCAATATTTCCATCCCACTGGTCATGTGGGTAAGTAGTTTGGGGAACTGCTTTGTCATGTGGTAAAATGTATTATTTTAAAAGACAAAAGTCCCTGTCCCATGATTTGTCTTGTAAGATAGCCATATTAAGATTCAATGCAGTTAAGTTGTTGCATATGATCATGCTGATATAAGTTACTTGTACAAAACAAAATGACGCATTTGTTTGATTATGGTTCACTAGCCATAACAAAGTACCAATGCATTCATACCAGTGCATTTAATGTTAAATTTAGTCCTGTTTCTTTTTTTATTAATAGGTTCACAATTAATTCTGTGGGCACTTATTTCAGACTTTAACCTACTGTTCCAAATAATCAAATTCAGTCCCTCAAAACAAATGTCATACAATAACACCCTTCTGATACTTTTCAACATCTCTTTTCCGACCTATTTTACACAACGCTATCTTTGATAACACTGCTCCTCAGGTGTTCTGTTCATACCTCAAAGCCGGTTTTGTGTTATATGCATCTCATCTCAGTGTGCAACATATAGGCACTGAACAAAACTAAGCTGAAAAAGTGAGGGGGAAAAAAATTACTACAACAACTTAAACCTTAAACTGAAGATTATGAACTTTTAAATGTCCTTCACAGTCCCCAGACTTCCTTAATTATTGTAGGGAGAGCACAAACATCTCATGGAAGAATATTTTTGAGCTAGAAGAGCTAAAAGTGTAAGAAAAATGCTAAGACTTTTAATTGGTTCAAAGAAACATCTGAAGAGGAATACCCAAACGTGCACATACCAAAATGATCAAAACGTTAAATTATTAAATAAATAGTAATGATATTATAAACTTAAGTTTGGTTACTGCAGAGGAACAATTCATTTTCATTTACAAAATCAGCAAAACATATGTATATGTAAAACAAAAAAATATGGAGCACAATTGCCAGGTCTAGAAGCTGATCTTCTCAGCCGTTGTTGTTTAAATTTGTCCTGGTAATGTTTTTGCTTCTTTCTGGAACTATACAGTATGGAATATTTTTTCATTTTAGTTATGTTAATCACTGAACCCATGCTTTGACCAATATGTACTTTTGTTGACAGTACAGGGGAAACTGTACTAAGCAAAAAAGTAAATAATAACCTCTGTGCAGTAGGTTTCCATAAATATATGGTACAAGGCAACTCTAAATACATTCATTCATTCATCCATTCGGTTTCATACGTGCTCAATCCAATTCAGGATTGTGGGGAGTCTACCGGCAGCCACATGGGAACTAACAATAGCCAGGGCGTCAGTCCGTAAAAATCAGCCACATGTGCACATGCACACACACTCTTTCTCTCACGCATGCACTCAAATACACACTCTCACACGCTTTAGAGACACCAACTGACCTAAAGCATATCTTTGGAATGTGGGAAGAAAGTGGAGTAACTAGGAGACCCACACAGACACTAGAGAACATGCAAACCCCACATGAATAAAGTTCAAGCCCGGTATTGAACCAGGGAGCTCTGAAGCTGTGAGGAGACAGCGCTAACCACTGGGCCACCATTGCGCCTGCTCTAAATACAGCCTTCTAAATACAGAGCTGCCTTGACTATACATTCAAGAGACTAGGCTACATATTTCATTCCTGGTACAGTATTACAGTAACCTACCATGGTTACCATTAGGAGTTTTTGCTAGCAAGCATTTTTAAGCATAATGTAGTTAAGAATTACTATTGCACTGTAACAGTTAAAAGTGCACCTATATAGTGCCTCTGTCACAAGGTAACAAGTTGTTTAGCACTAGCTAACCTCTAAAGTTGCAGACATACAACCCCAAATATGAAAAAATTGGGAGGGTGTGGAGAGAAAAAAGGGGGAAAAAAAAAGTGTTCCTTACATTTACAGTGGTGCTTGAAAGTTTGTGAACCCTTTAGAATTTTCTATATTTCTGCATAAATATGACCTAAAACATCATCAGATTTTCACACAAGTCCTAAAAGTAGATAAAAAGAACTCAGTTAAACAAATGAGACAAAAGTATTATACTTGGTCATTTATTTATTGAGGAAAATGATCCAATATTACATATTAGTGAGTGGCAAAAGTATGTGAACCTCTAGGATTAGCAGTTTAGTTGAAGGTGAAGGAGTCAGGTGTTTTCAATCAATGGGATGACAATCAGGTGTGAGTGGGCACCTGTTTTATTTACAGAACAGGGATCTATCAAAGTCTGCTCTTCACAACACATGTTTGTGGAAGTGTATCATGGCACGAACAAAGGAGAATTCTGAGGACCTCAGAAAAAGAGTTGTTGATGCTCATCAGGCTGGAAAAGGTTACAGAACCATCTCTAAAGAGTTTGGACTCCACCAATCCACAGTCAGACAGATTGTGTACAAATGGAGGAAATTCAAGACCATTGTTACCCTCCCCAGGAGTGTTTGACCAACAAAGATCACTCCAAGAGCAAGGCGTGTAATAGTTGGTGAGGTCACAAAGGACCCTAGGATAACTTCTAAGCCACTGAAGGCCTCTCTCACATTGGCTAATGTTAATGTTCATGAGTCCACCATCAGACAAACACTGAACAACAATGGTGTGCATGGCAGGGTTTGCAAGGAGAAAGCCACTGCTCTTCAAAAAGAACATCTACATTTACAGCATTTAGCAGACGCCCTTATCCAGAGCGACTTACAATTGGTACAGTCTTACAATCCAAGCAATTGTGGGGTTAGGGGCCTTGCTCAAGGACCCAACAATGGCAGCTTGGCAGAGGTGGGATTTGAACCCTGGACCTTTTGATCCATAGTCCAGTAAAACCTTCGCCGTTAGGCTACCACACAACATTGCTGCTCGTCGTCTGCCAGTTTGCTAAAGATCACGTGGACAAGCCATAAGGCTATTGGAAGAATGTTTTTGTGGACGGATGAGACCAAAATAGAACCTTTTTGTTTAAAAGAAAAGCATTATGTCTGGAGAAAGGGAAAACACTGCATTCCAGCATAAGAACCTTATCCCATCTGTGAAACATGGTGGTGGTAGTATCATGGCTTGGGCCTGTTTTGCTGCATCTGGGCCAGGACGGCTTGCCATCATTGATGGAACAATGAAATCTGAATTATATCAGAGAATTCTAAAGGAAAATGTCAGGACATCTGTCCATGAACTGAATCTCAAGAGAAGGTGGGTCATGCAGCAAGACAACGACCTTAAGCACACAAGTCGTTCTACCAAAGAATGGTTAAAGAAGAATAAAGTTCATGTTTTGGAATGGCCAAGTCAAAGTCCTGACCTTAATCCAATAGAAATGTTGTGGAAGGACCTGAAGCGAGCAGTTAATGTGAGGAAACCCACCAACATCCCAGAGTTGAAGCTGCTGCAAAAAAAGTTAGAACGGGAACAATTTTTTTTCTTTTTACCTAGTAATGAGATAAAAAAAAAATAAACAATGATGGGATTTCAAACAGGTGATGTCACGAGGTGATTGCAATCATGATTTGGCACAACAGCAGTAGGCACGAAAGGCTGAGTCTTTGATGAGCAAAATGGGCAGAGGATCTCCAGTTTATCAACGTGTGAGAAACTTACTTAAAATCAATGTTCCTCAAAGAAATATTGCAAAAACTTTGCATATTTCTTCCTCTATAGTGCATAATATCATTAAACGATTCCAGAAATCTAGAGGAATTTCAGTCCTTAAAAGGGCAAGTGTGCAAGCCTAAACTTAACTCCCGTAACCTCAGACCCCTCAGGCGACACTGCATCAAGAACCGTCATTCATCAATAGCTGATATAACTACATGCGCAAGTGATTACTTTGGCAAACCTGTATCAAGCACTACAATACAGACTTACATTCACAAATACCACAAACATTACTGTACAAAAAATAAGTCTCATGTTAACCATGTCCAGAAGCGGCATCGACTTCTCTGGCTCAGAGGCATCTGGGATGGACCATCAGGTCAGACGAATCAGTATTCCAGATCTTTACTGGAAGAAATGGATGCCAAGTGCTCCAGACCAAACATGAAAAGGACCATCCAGACTGTTATCAGCAACAAGTCCAAAAGCCAGGCTCTGCCAGGGTATAGGGTTGAGACAGTGCCCTTGGCATAGGACATTTATTCTTCTGTGTTGGCAAAATGAATGCAGAAAAGTACACTGAGGTTTAAAGACAACATGTTTTCCATGGATGTCCATTTTTCAACAAGACAATGCAAAACAATAATTTTCTAATACATTTGTTGACAAACTGGAGATTCTCTGCCCATCTTTGCTCATCAAAGACTCAGCTTTTTATAGAAACTGCTTTACTGAATGATGAGAACAAGCACCTGTTCACCAGTTTCTACCCCATTACTAGCCCTAAATTGCCCCTGTCCCAACTTTTCTTGAACGTGTTGCAGGTCTGAAAGGCAGGAATGGATGTTTATTAACAAATGAATTGAAGTTGACTAGAACTAAACCTTGGGTTCATACTGTCATACAGGTACTGTTTGGGTGGTAGATCATTCTCAGCACTGCAGTGACACTGACGTGGTGCATATTGTTCTGGTATGAATGGATCAGACACAGCAGTGCTGCTGGAGTTTTAAACCACTTCAATGTCTGGACTGAAAATAGTCCACCAGTGAAAAATGTCCAGATACCAGCATCCTGTAGGCAGCGTACTGTAGGCAGTGTCCTGTGAGCACTGATGAAGGATTAGAGGATAACACAAACTGTGCAACAACAGAGGAATTACTGTCTCTGACTTTACATCAACAAGGTTGATTAATATGGTAGATGTGTTTAAAAGAGTGCACAGTGAGTGAACACAATGTTTAAAATCTTCAGCAGCACTGCTGTGTCTGATCCAATCATATGAGTTCAACACACACTAACACACCACCACCACATAAGTGTGACTGCAGTGCTGAGAATGATCCACCACCCAAACAGTACCTGATCTGTGGTCATGTGGGGGTCCTGACCATTAGAGAACTGAGTAAATACGCAGAGCAACAGATGAACTACAGCTTATAATTGTAGAGCTAGAAAGTGCTTCTATATGGTAAGTGGAACTGACAATGAGTGTCAAAACAAGGAGGTGTACATAAAGTGATTGGTGACTGTATATTGCTAATATTGCATCAACAATCCCACAAAGCAGTATTATAGTTCTGGAAAACATCTACAGCAAACTCCATAAGGGATTACTTAAAGACTGTGCAATCCAAGGAACATTACACTGCATATACTAAATGTGTTATTCCTCATACCAATTTGTCAGCATGTCCTGTGAGAACAAGTGTGTGATTCTAACTCAGGAAAATCACAAGATCAAACATTGTTTGTCTATAGTAATAGGTTAGGGACTAGTTTAGCATCTTGCACTGAAGCAACTGGTGGGTGAAGACACAAAGCAACCACCGACCACTGATCCAGGGTCACCATATCATCAATATAGCCAAAGACTGACATGCTTTAAACTGTCAATATATAACTGCCTGCACAAGTGACCCCCTGTGAAGGACAACTGTGCCATTTCACACTCTTTCCAAAGTTTGTTTTATAGTTTGCTATCTGACAAACAGTAACTAACCAGAAGACATTTTTTCCTTTTAGATTAGTCTGGCAAGGTGGCATGTACAATAACAAAGCCTTCCCAAAAGAGACCATGTTCCATCATGTGATTTCATTTGTATTCGTGAGGCTGTGTGATGAAGCCTACCACAGGGGCAAAGTGTAGGAGCAAATGCTTCAGACTGCTAGGCAGCTATAAGGGTCCTGTTACATTTTCCAAAACACTGTCCTCCTAGTTTTGGTGGAGGCATGTCATGAGCTAATGTTGTGGACTAACTCACATTACACTTCTTATGAGTTCTTTAGGAGTATGCATGCAAAACGTATTACGATTAAGCGTAAAGCTGGCTTTGGACTACTGAAGGCATCCGTGTTACTACAAAAAAAGAGAGCAAATATTTTGACATTGAGATGTCTCCTCTGTAGTACCCCACAAGCCTCACTGTTATTGGTTAACCTAATATTATTATTCTATGCTTCCTCACATGTAACCGTGCAAAGTATGAGAGGGAACAAACACATTCTTCAAAGTCCAGTACCCATTTATAGCAGTGTTTAACAAGTCCAGTGCTGAAGGGCAAGGGCTTGGTAAGCAATATGCTCCCTCACACCCCATTCTTTATCTCATTAGCAAAGGTTTATGTGTGTATTACACTAAGATGAATAATTAAGAAATATGCACTTCAAAGAGCTAAGAGCACACTTTCAAGACAGTAAAAATTAAGTTAAAAATTAGCTTTGTAATTTGTGCCTGTAACAATGACAAAATTACAGTGTGATATGGTGACTTATGTGAACTTAGTAGCCTTTGGAAGTTTAAAACCTATGTCTAAAATAACCTTAAGGATCTAGGAGTGTATGAACAGTGTCATAGTGCACATTACACAACACTGCCTATACCATCCATACACAAGCAAACATGCTGGCATGTTTTTAGAAAAGAACACTGAACTGCGATGAGTTGACAGGCACGTTTGCAGAGAGGGAAAGAGGTAGTCAGATGAACAGGAAAGTCTTGTTTGGGGAAAAAAACCCTATTGAACAAGTAGGTACTCTACCCAGTCTTGCATTTAGAGAGAGAGAGTGCTAAGAAATTGAGGCCAGATTATACAGCTCAAATTCCAAAGTGAAGCACTCTTCTCACGCCTGCCAGAGCAAAGTCTCACAATGAACGAAAGGAAGAAAAGAACCTAAAAGAGAACATGAAAGAAGAGAAAGTGAGGGAGAGAGCGCAAGACAGATGCAGTGAGCCATTACACGTTATTAGAGAGTGCTAGAATCGGCAGCGTGTTCTGACTTGATCAAATGAGTGGTGCTACAAAGTCGACTCAATCAACGGCAACAGCACAAGACATTTCTTCCACCACAATAAACTATTTCCACTCTACAAGTGTTGCTATATTACTGTATAAAATGACTTGAGCTCATTAGTAGTAATGCTCATAGAGCTTAAACAAGTGTACATTTGAATGAATAATTAAAGGATCAAAACAGAACACAAGTAAGATATGGAAAGCTCAGTTAATACTAACAGACCAGCCTTTAGGTTTGTTTTGGTCTGTTTATACAAGTACAAACTCCAGCATTTTGAAAGTATCTTTTTGTATATCTGACTGCTAACAGCAATGCATGTCTGTTCAGGTTAATTTACTCAGCAGGACCTCACTGAAAGAAATGACTGTCTGTTTTTTGTCCAGATTATGATGGTGCTCTGTTTACATTGCTCATTTAAATCCGCCTGGAATTCCAGAGATGGGATCTGAGCAACCTAATAATCATCATATGAGATTACATAGCCTGACTGTATCGGGTCTTGCTAAAAAAGTCACAGAACAACAGCAACATTCTACAACACAACAATACAAGTTAGCTTTAATCAATATTTTAATGGGAAAAAAAAATCAATAAATTACCTAAGAACGCTGTTGCTGCTTTCAGTGCACATATGGTACCTCAGATTTATAGATAAACAAAATCTACACTAAAACATGGATAATGAAGTGGGTGATGTTGAGAGTAGGTTTAATTGCATATCAAAGTTTTTTGGCAATTTTTTTATTTTATTTACTAAAACCAGAATGTATGCTTCCGAGTTAGCCACTTACCTAAATACAACGACAAGCCATAAGTTTAAAATCACCTCCACGTCCCTGATTCTGCACTTCCTGTCAATTTTATCAGCTCCACTTACTATATACGTGTACTTTCTAGTTCTACAATTACAGACCGTAGTCCATCTGTTGCTCTGCTTACTGTTAGCCCTCTTTCATCCTTGTCTTCAGTGGCCAGGACTCCCACAGAACCACCACAGATCAGGTGCTATGCATCAACACTGCAGAGACACTGATGTGGTGTGGCTTGTTAGAGGGAGTTGTGCTAGCATGAGTGGATAAGACATAGAGTTTTTAAAGTAGACAGTGTCTCACTCACTGTCAACTTATTAAACATCAACCTTGTTGGCCCACCTTGTAGATTTAAAGTCAGAGAGAGAAGCTCATGTTGCACCGTGTGTGTCGGTCATCCTCTAGTCCATCAGAGGTCACAGGACGCTGCCCACAAAAAGCTGATGACTGGATTTTTGGTTGGTGGACTCTTCTCAGTCCACTAGTCACACTGGTCCACTTACATTAACACACCAAAACCATATCAGAGAGAGTGCAGTGCTGAGAATGATCTAACACTCATAATACTTGCTCTGTATTGGTCCTGTGGGGGTCCTGGCCTTTGAAGAACAGGAATGGGAGATAACGTATGCAGAGCAACAGATGGACTATATCAAAAGTAGAATTGATGGACAGTGAGTGTAGCAACAAGAAGGTGGGTTTAATATTATAGATGTTCGGGGGTGTGTGTGTGTGTGTGTGTGTGTGTGTGTGTGTGTGTGTGTGTGTGTGTGTGTGTGTGTGTTTATGTGTACGCATGTATATTTTGGCTTGGTTTCGGATCATATGGATGGGATTTGCAATGTGAAGGTCAGGAGTTGCATTTACAAAAACAATTGGACACAAGTTTGGGCAGATCTGGTTAAATAACATGGTATGGTGTCTTCTAGATGGAAAGACATTCAATTTAACAAACAAATCTATTCTAGTTCTGAGACAAACACTAGCAGATCACCTGGAAATGTGTTCGAACTGGGAAACTCTATGCTGCATTACATTTACAGGAGTTGCAGACCCTGATACACATCAGTTTATGACTGATACAATCTTACAAGGTACAACTCAACTGAGACTCCCTTATGGAGTCAATGGGGGCCGTGCAAACTTCTGTTTAATGGGCCAGTACATAAACAGCTGAGCCATCTCTGCCTTGTGTTTCATGTTATCAGATATATGCCTACATAGTTTGCATAAATACTGACATTTTACAGTTGTGTTAATTTGTAGTTGAACAGTGGTGCCTAAACTTTTGCACAAGTCTGTACATGCATTACTATAAAGTCATAACATGCCTACTAGGGTTAAAGCTGTTATAGACATTCTACAATGGGGGACTGTGGTAGCCTACCAGTTAAGGTACTGGACTCTGGACCAGAAGGTCTAGGGTTCAAATCCCACCTCTGCCAAGCTTAACCCACAATTTGCTTGGATTGTATCAACTGGAAGTCGCTCTGGATAAGGGCGTCTGCTAAATGCCGTAAATGTACAAAACTTGCCAATATAGTTTCCTTGGATTAACTGCAATGCAATCAAACTTCATTAGATGATGTACCATAACGAAAAGTTTTGACGCACTGACATGCAGAACTATTGTAACACGCTGTATAAGATATTATTACTACCAAAGCATCCTGTCATTTGCATAGTATGTGCCATGACCCTAGGCAGTGAATCTAGATGTTAATGAAGTAATGAAAAACATCACCTCTGGCTTTAAGTAATGAGATTTGACCCGCCTCGGGTGCAAGTCAAAACCCATCTATATCTTTCTGATGTATGTGCTTTTACATTGCACTTCCATTCTGGTGCATAAAGCCGAGAGCACATGACAGGCAGTCTGCTGTAAAGCCAGTTGGCCAGAGTTGAACAGAACTGTAATGCAGTCTCAAATGTGGTGAGCAAGTCAGTCAGAAGATTAAGTTCACTGATGTGAAGCACTCCGTCCCAAACCGCATATGCGATGTTGACAAACAGAGCAGAGCTGCGTGCGGTTTGAGAAGCAGCCACAGACGCTCCGGGCCTGCCACTAACTACACTTAACGCACCGCAGTTAGAACGAATGTACAGCGCTGAGATAAGGCGGTATACCTTGAGTTGAGCTCTGTCCATGTTGCCCCGCTAGTCGACAGCCGGAAACGAAGCTTGTCGGTAGAAACGGCACCGAGGAAACCAGTGTCTCCTTCTGCGCGTCCTTGTTTGTCCGCTGCTGTCAAACTCTGTGCACTCGGAACGCTGCCTAAGCTCTGCCGAGCGCGCGGAAGTAGCGTCATGACACGCAGCTCACTTCGTAGCCGTGGAGACGCTCGGACAGAACACGCCCCCTCAGACACACCTATGGTCTTGGCGAATGAGAGTGTGCCGGGATTTGAGCGAGCAGACTTCATTAGCGGCAGCATGAGCACGCTGCAGAGGGCAAGCTCAGCCAGCTGTCAACTGCATACTAAAGTCATGTTACAGATGTGCTTGAAAGTCAGACTCAGCAAATCAGATCTATCCTCAGTGCTAGGTTTGAAACGATCTTCGGCCATTTGGAGCTAACAGTGATAATGATAAGAGCGTGCTTTTAGTACACTTAGTCTTACTAAAAACAATTTACAATCTACCATGTGCCAAAATTTTAATAAAAATCTTTTTGACAGGCCCAGAATCAATCTGGGACTGTGGTAGCCTAGCGGGTAAATCATTAGACTATGTAGCAGAAGGTCCAGGGTTCAAATCCCACCTCTGCCAAGCTAGTTGGGTCCTTGAGCAAGACCTTAACCCACAATTGCTTGTATTGTAAGATTGTATCAATTGTAAGTCACTCTGGATAAGGGCGTCTGCTAAATGCTGTAAATGTAAGTGTAATGGTTTTGTTCCATGCCTGGTCAATATGCACGGTGGACTTACTCATCTTACAGGTGGCACAGTGGCTCAGTGATTAGTACAGTCGCCATGAAAATATTTAACTAGTTTTGAAATAATCTTATGTATCAATGTATCCTTGCATCCATCGCTACACAGCCATTGATGCTGAGAGCGACGTTAAAAAAATATGTTTTTTCTGACCACAATAAACATTTCCACTGTGTGAGTGTCCATGCCAGATCCCTCCGAGCATAGAGAAGTCAAAGCTGCTTTTGGACATGGTTAATATAAGGTTTCCCTTGTCCATGAGGTTATATCAGCTATTGACGAACGACGGTTTTTGATGCAGTGCCGTCTGAGGGATCAGAGATCAAGTGTTCAAGCTTAGGCTTGCAGTTTTTCTCTTAACTCAATGAAATTCCTCCAGATTCCTTGAATCGTTTAATGATGTTATGCAATGTAGATGTAAAAATATGTAAATCCCTTCCAAATCCTTTCCACCTTTTTATGGAATGTATTGCAGGCCTGAAATGGCTTTGGGTTTTAGTTCTATTTAACATCGCTTTCAGTATCAATGGCTTTTCACATCAAGAACAAGGTTACATCGATACTAGTCGGTCACATTTACACCAGGCCAATTTAAAGCTACCTAACACATGTCTTTGAGATGTGGGAGGAACCCAGAGCACCTGGAGTAAACCCATGTGGACATGGGGAGGACATGCAAACTCTGATGTCTGAGACCTGAGGTTTGAGGTTGCCACCTGCAGGCTAGAAATGTAAGAATGGATCTATGTTAACATTTAACATAGTTTCTCAGTGGCATACAGCATACATTGCTGATCTGGTATGACGAGGATATGTTCATTATTCTCTATTAGAAGTGTATTAGTCCATTTCACATGCATAGTTACACATGTTACACATAGTTACACAATCCTTACCATTAGCAGGGCATGTCTTTCAGTTAAGCTACACTTGCCCAGTTCGCCTAAATGGAGCCAGCCAGCCCTGTCGCTAACAGGGACTGGAACACAGTTAACATGAGGTGATGGTAATGGTGTCATGTTGTCAGTGGGTAGGGTGTAAACCTGGACCTTATCCAATCTGATGCAGCTCAGGCCAATGCTGACCACCGCCAAACAGCTGCACAGCTCCCTGGGGCCAGCATTGCATTACTGCCATCATGTCTAGGGTTTCACCAACATTGCTACACCACCTCAAAGCACAGGACATAGTGCTTAGGGGGTCGGATGGTGTGAAGGACATATTTCAGTGTCGCCAGTTCATGCTGACCTCAGAACATGCACTCGCAGTCCTTGTTCATATTTGTCTCACTTGTGGTGTACACTGGTGCAAAGGCAAACCTCGCACCACTTAGCACCATTGGCTGTGGATCCTCAGGTACTCAGTACTGTACAGTAGTGAATGAGGTTCTCAGAAGTGGGGTTAGAGGGTTAGTAGAATGCAGTCTCCATAACCTCCAGGTAGGGCAGAAGTAAAGCGAGGGATTGCCTTATGCAGCGGAAATAGTACAAGGCACAGCTATGCCAATGGCTGAAACTATTTTAAGAACTCATTTTCATGTTCTTGGCTAGTTTAATAAAGAGCTTCATTATGAACTGTGTGTGTGTGCATGTGCATGCGTGTATATATATATATATATATATATATATATATATATATATATATATATATATATATTTAGCCAAGAACATGAAAATGAGTTCTTAAAATAGTTTCAGCCATTGGCATAACTGTGCCTTGTACTATTTCCGCTGCATAAGGCAATCCCTCGCTTTACTTCTGCCCTACCTGGAGGTTATGGAGAGTGCATTCTACTGTTGCTGTCATGTCGTGTACTCACATTCTGATGGCTACTTCCAGCAGGATAATTTGCCATGTCATAAAGCTAAAATAATCTCAATCTGGTTTCTTGAACATGACTACAGTTGTATGAAAAAGTGTTTGCCCCCTTCCTGATTTCCTATTTTTTTGCATGTTTGTCACACTTAAGTGTTTCTGAACATCAAGCCAATTTAAATATTAGTCAAAGACAACACAAGTAAACACAAAATGCAATCTTTAAATGAAGGTGTTTATTACTAAGGGAGAAAAAAATCCAAACCTTCATTGCCGTTTGAAAAAGTGATTGCCCCCTTGTTAAAACATAAACTAACTATGGTTTATCATATCTGAGTTCACTGTCCCTAGCCACACCCAGTCCTGGTTATTGCCACACCTGTTCTCAATCAGGAGGTCACTTAAATAGGACCTGCCTGACAAAGTGAAGTACACCAAAAGATTCTTAAAAGCTACACATCATGCTGAGATCCAAAGAAATTCAGGAACAATTGAGAAAGAAAGTAATTGAGATCTATCAATCTGGAAAGGGTTATAAAGCCATTTCTAAAGCTTTGTGACTCCCGCGAACCACAGTGAGAGCCATTATCCACAAATGGCGAAGACATGGAACAGTGGTGAACGTTCCCAGGAGTGGCCGGCCGACCAAAATTACCCCAAGAGCGCAGTGACGACTTATCCAAGAGGTCACAAAAGACCCCACAACAATATCCAAAGAACTGCAGGCCTCACTTGCCTCAGTTAAGGTCAGTGTTCATGCCTCCATCATAAGAAAGAGACTAGGAAAAAATGGCCTGCATGGCAGAGTTCCAAGATGAAAACCACTGCTGAGCAAAAAGAACATTAAAACTCGTCTCAATTTTTCCAGAACACATCTTGATAATCTCCAAGACTTTTGGGAAAACATTCTGTGGACTGACGAGACAAAAGTTGAACTCTTTGGAAGGTGTGGTGTTCCCATTACTCTGGTGTAAAATTAACACAGCATTTCAGCAAAAGAACATAATCGCAAAAAGTAAACATATGGAAGGTGTAGTGCTAGAGTGTGATGGTCTGGGGCTGTTTTGCTGCTTCAGGACCTGGAAGACTTGCTGTGATAAATGGAACTATGAATTCTGCTGTCTACCAGAAAATCCTGAAGGAGAATGTCCAGCCATCTGTTCATGACCTCAAGCTGAAACGAACTTGGGTTCTGCAGCAGGACAATGATCCAAAACACACCAACAAGTCCATCTTTGAATGGCTGAAGAAAAACAAAATGAAGACTTTGGAGTGGCCTAGTCAAAGTCCTGACCTGAATCCTATTGAGATGTTGTGGCATGACCTTAAAAAGGCCGTTCATGCTGGAAAACCCTCCAATGTGGCTGAATTACAACAATTCTGCAAAGATGAGTGGCCAAAATTCCTCCACAATGCTGTGAAAGACTCATTGCAAGTTATCATAAACGCTTGGTTGCAGTTGTTGCTGCTAAGGGTGGCCCAATCAGTTATTAGGTTTAGGAGGCAATCACTTTTTCACACAGGGCCATGTAGGTTTGGATTTTGTTGTCCCTTAATAATAAACACATTCATTTAAAAATTGCATTTTGTGTTTACTTGTGTTGTCTTTGACTAATATTTTAATTGGTTTGATTTTCCGAAACACTTAAGTATGACAAATATGCAAAAAAATAGGAAATCAGGAAGGGGGCAAACACTTTTTCACACCACTGTATATATACAGTGGAGCAAAAAAGTATTTAGTCAGCCACTGATTGTGCAAGTTCTCCTATTAGAAAGATGAGAGAGGTCTGTAATTTTCATCATAGGTACACTTCAACTATGAGAGACAAATGAGGGGAAAAAAACCAGGAAAATCACATTGTAGACTTTTAGAATTAATTGTTTAAATTATGATGGGAAAATAAGTATTGGTCAATAACAAAAGTAAACTCAAACTCTGTAAACATTAACCTTTTTTTGGCAATGATAGGGGTTCAAAACGTTGCCGTAAGTCTTCACCAGGTTGGCACAACATGTTGTATAGCTGGTATTTTGGCCCATTCCTCCATGCAGATCTCCTCTGAGCAGTGATAGTGAGTTTGGGGGCAAAAACAGGACTTTCAACTCCCTCCAAAAATTTTCTATGGGGTGTTGAGGTCTGGAGGACTGGCGAGGCCACTCCAGCGACCTTGAAAATTGCTTTTTTACGGAGACACTCCTTCGTTGCCTGAGCGGTTGTGTTTGGGGATCATGGTCATGCTGGAAGACCAGCCACGTTCATCTTCATGCTCTACTGGATGAAAGGAGGTTGTGGCTTAAAATCTCACCGATACATGGCCCTCATGTTCATTCTTCCCTAACACGGATCAGTCGTTCTGTCCCCTCTGCAGAAAAAAACAGCCCCAAAGCATGATGTTTCCACCCTCCTGATAAGTAGGTAGGGTGTTCTTGGGATTGCAACTCAGAATTCTTCTTTCCTCCAAACACGACAGTGCGTTTGACCAGAAAGTTTCATTTTTGCTTTTAATTGACCAATGATATTCTCTCAATCCTCTTCTGATCATCCATATGCTGGGGATCTCTGGCAAACTTCAGACGGGCATGGATATGTACAACCTTAAGCAGGGGGACACGCCTGGCACTGCAGGATCTGAGTCCCTCTAAGCATAGGTGTGTTATGATGGTAGTCTTTGCTCTTTGGGTCCCAGCTCTCTGAGGTCATTCATCAGGTCCCTCCAGGTAGTTCTGGGATTTTTGCTCACCGTTCTCATGATCATTTTGACCCCAAAGGATTAGATCTTGCGTGGAGCCCCAGATCGAGGGAGATTATCAATGGTCTTGTATGTTTCCATTTTCTTACAATTTTTCCCCACAGTTGATTTATTCACACCAACCTGCTTGCCTATTGTAGATTCACTCTTCCCAGCCTGGCGCAGGTCTACAATTTTCTTCCTGGTGTCCTTCGACAGCTCTTTGGTCTTGGCCATGGTTGAGTTTGGAGTCTGATTGTTTGAGGCTGTGGACAGGTGACTTTTATACAGATAACGAGGTGCCAATAATACAATCAGGTGCCATTAATACAGGTAACGAGTGGAGCACAGAAGAGCTTCTTAAAGAAGAAGTTACAGGTCTGTGAGAGCCAGAAATCTTGCTTGTTTGTGGGTGACCAAATACTTATTTTTACCATAATTTACAATGAAATTATTTAAAAATCCTACAATGTGATTTCCTGGATTTTTTTTTCTCATTTTGTCTCTCATAGTTGAAGTGTACCTATGATGACAATTACAGACCTTTATCATCTTTCTAAGTAGGAGAACTTGCACAATCAGTGGCTGACTAAATACTTTTTTGCCCAACTGTATATACTACACTAACGTGTGCACACACACTCACTCAGTCATTAGGAACATCTGTACACCTACTCATCCATGCAGTTATCCAAATCAGCCAATCATGTGACAGCTGTCACCAAAAAGAAAATCATTCAGATATGGAACAGTAGCTTAAACAGCAACAACAACAGAAGACCACATCACATTCCACTTCTGTCAGTTAAAAACAAAAAGCTGCCACTGCAGTGGTCACAGGTTTACCAAAACTGATGAAACTGATCTGATTAATCTTGAACATCAGAACTTCAGTGTTCTTTGGTGGCATTATCTGAATCCAACAGAACACGTTTGGGATGTGGTAGAATGAGAGAATACCAGCAGGAACATTTCCAGCACCTTGTGGAATCCGAACTGACGCTGTTTTGAGAGCAAAGCAAGGCCCTAGCCAGCAGGCAATTTGTATACTCTTCCTAATAAAGTTGCTCACACGCGCACACACACACACACGCACACGCACACGCACACACTCACTCTGGCCACTTTATTGGGTACACCTCCGTGTTTCTACAATTATTATCCATTTTATCAGTTTCACTTTCCATACAGAAGCACTTTGTAGTTCCAGAATTGCAAATTGTATTTTATTTGTTTCTCTACATACTTTGTCTGTCCCTTTTAATCTGTTCTCTAATGGTCAGGACCACCACCGATCAGGTACTATTTGGGTGGTGGATCATTCTCAGTACTGCAGTGACACTGATGTGGTGGTGGTGCGTTAGGGCGTGTTGTGCTGTGTATGAACGGGTCAGACTCAGCAATGCTGCTGGAGTTTTTAAACACTGTTCACTCACTGTGCACTCCATTAGACACCATACCATCTACCATATTGCTCCAACTTGTAAAGTCAGAGACAGCAGTTCATCTGGTGTTGCGAAGTTTGTGTTGTGTCTGTGACCTCCGACCTCTGATCATGAATATTATTACATCCAGCATGGATAATCACATTCTGGAGTTAATCGTATTTCTCCAGCAAAAAGGGGAACTGTAGAAGAATGTACGCAACTTTGGCTCCTGAAAAGGAGTGGACCACAGCAGAACTTCTCCTAATACTCCTCACTATGGTGTCTCCCACAATCAATGTTGCTGGTGGAGGAAGCCGAGATGAGGCTTCCAGCAGAATTAAGATGCCGGGTTGAAGCTTCCTCAAACTGGCCCTGGCTAGGAGCATACGGACTGCTCCTTTTGAGCTCTCTCATCTGGGGTGGAGGATCTCCCTCATCTGGACAAACTTGAGGACTGAGGAGGGACATCGCATGCATCTAAATCTGAAAATCTGTTTCCCAAAGCAATGCAACAATGTTGGGTTAGGAGCTGAGGATGGTGGTCAGAGAGCCTGCCGCTTCACTTCCCCCCGCGAGCTGGTTTCCATGGGGTCTGGTTCACACGGTGTGAAACAGCTTATCAGTTTCGGCTGTGCACCCAGTTGTGACCATGGTTTAGTGGCCTGCACAGTTTCTGGTTGCTGAGCAGTGGTGTCCAAAGCAGCTACAACAGCCATATCGCTGACTGTTGCGAATAAAGAGTCAATTAGGTCCTCATCTTGTTTAATCTGACAGTGAGGACATATTAGCTCTTAGTTAACAAAAAAATGGGCTAGATGGAAATTACAGTGGAAGGACGGAGATCTTTATTTTAATTTGGGTTTAAACTGGGTTGCTGCGATTGTTTATCCATGGTCGGCAACCAAAATTCACATCCCTGTCTGTGTCCCAAACTTGTTGGTGGCTAGTGCAAGTGGCAAGTGAAACAAAAAAAATAGATTCAATTTGACTTTAGTTAAAATTTAGAAAAAATACGAAGATTTACATGACTGGCTGCTAGTGGCTACAAACAAACAGCGCGTGCTACGACAGGAACTGACATCACCAACCTATGCTTACTTGTAGTCTCTAGGATTCAAGTATTCACTGCAGGGAACTTTGGAATAGCCTCCCTGAGTAACGATGATACAAGACCTCCAGCTTGTCTTCCTTCTGTCTTCCTTCTGTTTCGACAGCAGGTGGGGCTGGTCCTTTGTCTGACTTTTTCCCATTGTGGATGGTCTTGGCTCCCGTGGTGCTCCTGGCGCCTATGCTGGTTTGTCTACTTCTCTTTGTCTTGCCTCTTTTGTGTCTTAGTCTCTGTATTCTCCTGTATTCATTGGTTCCTTGTTCTATGTTTAAGCTGTGTTTGAGGATTAGCCTTGTAGTTGTTTGTTAGCTTGTTGTTTGTACATTCTGTTAGTGTTAGCTTTGTGTGTATTAGCATTAGCCCTGCCTTATGTGTTGTATGTTATGGGATGTTTGTAGTGTTGGTTACCTTCCTTGGTTTATGTCTGTGTGGTTTATTTACACTACTCAATATGTTCACTGTAAATAAACCAAGAGCACTTGCATTTCCATCTGCCTCCTTCGTCCTTCCATACCAAGAGCATGACAGTAAGCCAGACCAGAAAAAAGATGTAGCAAGTGAGTCCCCTACACTTTGCAGCATGTGGTCAGAATCCTCCAATGACGAGTATGCAGAGGATTACCTGGAATGGGAGTATCAGCTTCCCCTAACCCTGGTAGGCATGACCCCAGACATAGAGGCTACCAGTCTGAACATTCCCTTCCAAAGCTCGAACCGTGGACTCTTCCGCTCCGCCAAGAAGTGCCGAAGGAGGCGACGGACCACGCCTGCTAATTCAACGCCAGAGTCTACGTTCACTAGATCACAGAAGAACACTGAACAACAATGGTGTGAATGGCAGGGCTGCAAGGAGAAAGCCACTGCTCTACAAAAAGAACATTGCTGTTCGTCTGCAGTTTGCTAAAGATCATGTGGACAAGCCAGAAGGCTATTGGAAGAATGTTTTGTGGACGGATGAGACCAAAATACAACTTTTTGGTTTAAAAGAAGAGCGTTATGTCTGGATAAAGGAAAACACTGCATTCCAGCATAAGAACCTTATCCTATCTGTGAAACATGGTGGTGGTAGTATCATGGTTTGGGCCTGTTTTGCTGCATCTGGATCAGGACGGCTTGCCATCATTGATGGAACAATGAATTCTGAATTATATCAGAGAATTCTAAAGGAAAATGTCAGGACATCTATCCATGAACTCAATCTCAAGAAAAAGTTAATGTTTTGGAATGGCCAAGTCAAAGTCCTGACCTTAATCCAATCAAAATGTTGTGGAAGGACCTGAAGCGAGCAGCTAATATGAGGAAACCCACCAACATCCCAGAGCTGAAGCTGTTCTGTACGGAGGAATGGGCTAAAATTCCTCCAAGCCGGTGTGCAGGACTGATCAACAGTTACAGGAAACGTTTAGCTGCAGTTATTGCTTCACAGGGGGGTCACACCAGATACTGAAAACAAAAGTTCACATACTTTTGCCACTCACTAATATGTAATATTGGATTATTTTCCTAAATAAATAAATGACCAAGTATAATATTTTTGTCTCATTTGTTTAAACTGGGGTTCTCTTTATCTACTTTTAGGACTTGTGTGTGAAATCTGATGATGTTTTAGGTCATATTTATGCAGAAATATAGAAAATTCTAAAGGGTTCACAAACTTTCAAGCACCACTGTATATAGTGTTGGTTACCTTCCTTGGTTTATGTCTGTGTGGTTTGTTTGCACTACTCAATATGTTCACTGTAAATAAACCAAGAGCACTTGCACTTTCGTCTGCCTCCTTCGTCCTTCCGTGCCAAGAGCGTGACACCCTGTCACTGTTCGTGATTCAAACTTGCTCTTGATCTTCAAGTCCTCATTAAAAACACACATATTTCCTCAGGCCTTTGAGTCTTAAAATACAAGAAAGATCTCTCTTGTTGAATTGGGGGTGGAGTCGTGATATAATCTGCATTGTTGACGTTCTATTATGAATGTTTCATATCACACTTTTAACACTTTTTATGTTTCTCTATTTCTCAGATGGCATGTTCCCAGACCAGGGTTTTATGCCCTGAGGATGTAGCCCACGGCTTCACTGCTGCAAGGACAACACTGCCTCTCCTCATTGCCTCCTTCAACCTGAGGATGAATCCCATAGATTCAGTGCTGCAGTTGACAACAATGCTTTTCCTACTCATCTGCCGAACGTACTATAACCCTGACAAAATCTCTGATGCAGCCAGGCCAGATCTGAGCCATTATATTGATTCTGTCTAACTACTCAAGACACTCTGGTAGTTGAGAAAATACAATTTGTCATGTTTATGGTTGATGTGGTTACCTATACTGCACAAATTAGTAGTCGAACTGAGATTATTAAAATTATTGTTAGATCTGCAGAAACATTTTGGACAATAAAGGCCTTGACTGGGTGTTAATTATGTCAGGTCTTGCTGGGAAGGTTGCTGCTACTCAGTCCAGTGATGCTATGTGATGGTCTTTATAATTTGGAATGGAATGTGCAGAGCCTAATTGACAATGGTCCAGAGTTTAAGAAATAACAGAAAATATAGGACTGTGGTGTCCTAGCGGTTAAGGAATTAGACTATGGACCAGAAGGTCCAGGGTTCAAATCCCACCACTGCCAAACTACCACTGTTGGGTCCTTGAGCCCTTAATCCACAATTGCTTGGATTGCTGTATCAGTTGTAAGTCGCTCTGGATAAGAGCGTCTGCTAAATGATGTAAATGTAACTATATGTCATTTATGTTCAAGAAACTTGTCTGAAGCCTCATTTGGGTTTTAATTTGTATGGACATGCAGTTGTTCAGAGAGATAACAGAGAGTAACAATGGAGGTGTTCCAGCTTTTATTAGGTAGGAGGTTGGGTTTAGAGTTCTATTTATAAGTAATGACTTTGAGTCAATGGTGGTGGAGATAGGGGATAGTGGGAGCTATGTATGCGAAGTTTAACGTAGTTAATATCTAAAACTTGTTTTAAAAAACCGTTATTTTGATGTCGTGGGAAACTTTGCAGGCCGTTGTGAGGTTCCTATCCCATGTGGGGGCAACAGTGAGCCGCATTATACGTCACTACTAACATGGCGGCGCCCTGTGGTCGTCGCTTGTGCAGAGGATGGCAAAGAAAAGTCATTTTTACACTTCGTTCATGGGGGTGTTTATCTCCCAGGACTGCACTCCACACTTCTCCTGCAGGTAGAAAGGGATTTCTGTCGTCGCTGCACAAACGAGGCCTTATAAAGGATAGTTTCCCGGAGAACGCGGCTCAGCTGCAGCTGCCTCAGCTGCTCAGTGCTTCTCCACAGACGGTGTACTGCGGCTTCGATCCCACTGCAGACAGCCTGCACGTCGGACACCTGCTGCCCCTCATCGGCCTGCTGCACTTCCGAAACGCCGGACACGACGTGATCGCCGTGATCGGAGGAGCCACCGCGCGGATCGGCGACCCGAGCGGTAAAAGTAAGGAGAGAGAGCGACTGTCGTCCAGCGTGGTGGAGAACAACGCCAGGTCTATATTGGAGAGTCTTCACCAGATCTTCACCAATCATGAGCTGTACTTTTGCAGTGACTCTCAGAGACTGGGCACCATGCGCGTCCTCAACAACTCGAGCTGGTATCGCGACTGGAACGTGGTGGAGTTTATGGCTGAGGCAGGCCGCTATTTCCGCATGGGGACTCTGCTGAGCAGACACAGCGTGCAGTCCCGCTTGAAGAGTGCTGAGGGCATGAGTCTCACCGAGTTCTCTTACCAGCTCTTTCAGGCCTTCGACTTTTATTACCTGCACCAGGTAGATGTAGTGCCGTGATCATTTATAACCTCGGTATTACTGTAGAAAGTAACTGGATGTAGAAGTTTAATTTTTTCTTTATTTTCATTAAACAGGTGTGTGCCATTTCAGTCAACAACAGGTTGTTGGCCGGACATTACCATAGTCTTTTATGCTACTGTAATATAAAGGGTATTTTCACAAGAAGACTGTGTGGAACGCTACCATCAACACAACACCTGAAGCCCAAACTATTATACAGTGGGGCAAAAAAGTATTTAGTCAGCCACTGGTTGTGCAAGTTCTCCGACTTAGAAAGATGAGAGAGGTCTGTAAGTTTCATCACAGGTACACTTCAACTATGAGAGACGAAATGAGAAAAAAAATACAGGAAATTACATTGTAGGATTTTTAAAGAATTTAATTGTAAATTATGGTGGAAAATAAGTATTTGGTCAATAACAAAAGTTCAACTCAATACTTTGTAACATAACCTGCTTGCCTATTGTAGATTCACTCTTCCCAGCCTGGTGCAGGTCTACAATTTTCTTCCTGGTGTCCTTCGACAGCTCTTTGGTCTTGGCCATGGTTGAGTTTGGAGTCTGACTGTTTGAGGCTGTGGACAGATGTCTTTTACAGAGATAACGAGGTCAAACAGGTGCCATTAATACAGGTAACGAGTGGAGGACAGAAGAGCTTCCTAAAGAAGTCACAGGTCTGTGAGAGCCAGAAATCTTGCTTGTTTGTGGGTGACCAAATACTTATTTTCCACCATAATTTACAATTAAATTCTTTAAAAATCCTACGATGTGATTTCTTGGATTTCTTTTCTCATCTTGTCTCTCATAGTTGAAGTGTACCTATGATGACAATTACAGACCTCTCTCATCTTTCTAAGTAGGAGAACTTGCACAATCAGTGGCTGACTAAATACTTTTTTGCCCCACTGTCACATATCACTCCCACAATCACATATTAATGATCTCACACACAGTGTAGAACCAAAATATAAAATGTGCATGATGGAATATAAACATTCCTTGCTGGCTGCACAGAACAAAGAGGAAATGAGTCATGTTCCATCATAATTATTAAAACAGATATGTACTTATTTTTTCAAAACAAATGTATCACAATATGTTTTTTGCATAACATCAGGTGCATGGCTGCAGGATCCAGCTAGGTGGGACAGATCAGCTTGGGAACCTAATGTCAGGCCATGAATTCATTCACAAGTAAGCGATCAATTAACACAGAAACTGCAATGCCACTCTGTCTTTCATACTCTCAGTGCTATTGGTCTTGTTGCTTGATGTAAGTTTATCTCTCAAAGTTTCCGAAGATGTATGAAAAAAAAACAAAGCCAGGTTGTTACAGTTACAGCATTTAGCAGACGCCCTTATCTAGAGTGACTTACAACTGATACAATCTTACAATCGAAGCAATTGTGGGTTAAGGGCCTTGCTCAAAAGCACAAGGCCAAATTTATAGACTGGCCTTGTGCTTTTGGCTCCTCATGTGGTCAAGGACCCAACAGTGGCAGCTTGGCAGAGGTGGGATTTCAACCCTGGACCTTCTGGTCCAGAGTCCAGTACCTTAACTGCTAGGCTACCACATCCCCTTGTTGCATTGTATTACAATTGGCAGTTCTTAGGGCTAGAGGTTAGAGACCAAATTTATAGACTGGCCTTGTGCTTTTGGCTCATCATGTGCTATCATAACCCTGCTATGTTCAGACAAAGCTAAAAGTTAGTGTTTCCCCTGCAGAAAGACTGGAGAAGAGGTTTATGGACTGACGGTATCTCTGTTGACCACCTCAGTAGGAGATAAGCTGGGGAAGACTGCAGGCAACGCTGTGTGGTTGAATCGGGATAAAACATCACCCTTTGAGTTCTACCAGTACTTCCTCAGACTGCCAGACAACATGATAGAAAGGTAAGACAGTTTTAATAGGCAGTGTGTTAAGGACTTGTAGCTATATTATAATGAATTCAAAGTGTGCTTTAATGTATAACTTGGGAATTACTGGATGATAAGGGTTATTTTTGTAGTAGGATGACTAGGTAGTTGGCGGTTAGTTTTGCTTATTTGTTCATTTATTTGTAATTTGCTATTGCCGTTTTAGTCAGTGGCATATGATGCCTGACCCAGTCAGAAGCCACTGCCGGGGCTCAAACCTCGGTCCCTGCAGTTGTGGGCTAATGCATTACCCAAGCGCCTAGTATTGTTTACATATTTTGGTTAGATATACCCTCAACTTATGCTCAGTGTTCAAGCTGTAAACTAAAACCCCAATATTCTTTTTTTTTCCTCTTCAGTTTTTGTGTTGACCTGAGCGCAGATGATTTTGCTAATGGTCATTAATCTCACATTAGGTACTTGAAGTTGTTCACTTTCCTGCCACTGGCTGAGGTAGAGAAGGTGATGGAGCAGCAGATGCAGAATCCAGGCAAGAGAACAGCACACAAAAGGCTTGCGAGTGAGGTCACCAAGCTGGTGCATGGCAAGGAGGGACTGGAAAGTGCCAAACGGTGAGAGCCATCATCAGCACAACTGTGTGCAGCATATGGTCTCAGAATATCGCAGCACAGAATCACTAGAGTGGGACTGTGGTGGCCTAGTGGTTAAGGTACTGGACTGTGGACCAGAAGGTCCAGGGTTGAAATTCTACATCTGCCAAGCTGTGTTGGGTCCTTGAGCAAGACAATTGCTTGGATCAGGTGTGAGTTTAATGAACAGGACTCTGTAGAAGCTTGACTTTCACAACATGTTTGTGGAACTGCATCATGCCATGAACAATGCTCATTATCGTCTGTGAGCACGCCATTTAAACTGCAGACCAATTTGCATTTTTTATTTTGTGCTGTTATGTTTTAGACATGCACACTATAAGGTGATTCCATCTTTATTTCCTCAAGATGGAGTGATTCCATAATTACTCCTGTACTTGGTCTGGAAAAAATGTGGCATTAATAAAATAATTGAGGTATGGTTCACAAAGGTAGAACATTCAGCGGTTAAACAAATTGTGTTGTGTTATGTGATTTTGTTTATTTGCTACAAAGGACAATAGCTTGGCAATCATCCTCTAACTGTCGTGATTCCCAGCAGTTGATTAAAGTCTTTATTAACACTGTGGTTTGTGTGTGATTTCATTCAGATGCAGCAATGCTTTGTACAACAGCAGCATTGAGGCTCTGGAGCAAATGGATGATGATGAGCTGAAGGAGCTGTTCAGAGAAGCTCCATTCAAGGAGTTTTTTCTGGAGCCTGGAATCACAGTACTGGACGCCTGTCGCAAGAGCCAGGCCATTCCTGATGGACCCAGAGGGTAGTAATTAATTTAGTCAGATTCATGGAGCGTTGCACATTTCACCAATTCATAAAACACAGTGCAGACAGTTAACAGTCTTTTCAGAAAACGTTTTATCCCGTTTCATGAAGTTTGTGTGTACTTTCATGTCAGTGTCAGTAGCGTTTACTCAGCCAGAGGAGAAGATTAATTAAAGGGACATAAGTGGCATAACGGTGACCTCTATGTGAAGGCCTACCTAATGACTTTCGCCCTGTGTTTCAGGTATCAGATGATAACCGATGGAGGTGTGTGGATTAACCACCAGAGGGCAACAAACCCTGAACAGATTCTTGTAGCAGGACAGCACATTCTCTCAAACGGACTCAGTCTGATCCGTGTAGGCAAAAAGAACTTCTACATCATCAAGTGGCTCAGCATGTGATTAACGTATTCAGATATTTATATTTAAAAATGGATAAAACAGGACCATGCAGACTGGAGATGTACTTGACATATCCTGGCACTCCAGATACACACCGTTCATCGACTGGAGTGTATGGCTTGGAAGGGTACTGACATGAAGACAAGAGAATCTGCACTAGGACCTGTGCAAAGGAGGACATCGCAGTGCCCTAAGAATTTCTGTTCTGGCCCTTAGTAGAGACAGAGGGAGGGTTGGTGTCTGTCTATCAGCAGGGGTCATTCACCAAACAAACTGTTCTTCCTTTTGGATGGTTGATTAAAATGTGTAACTCTAAAGTATCCCCCTAGGTGTCAGTAAAGTTCTTTATCAGAACATTAGTACTGTTCCGTACTAACTTGTTCAAATACATTGAACTATTTGAATGTATAACTCATTTTCATATCCATTCCTCAACAAGTGGTACTAATGGTAGAAAGTTATATTGAATGATATTTATGAATTAGTTGCCACCTATTGTTACGTAACGAAAATAGCACGTACATTTCCAATTCTGTTACTATGTTTTTAAAAAAAAAACTAATAATTGATTATTTAGACATGAACTTAAAACATCTAAAAATATTTAAATAATGTCAGTGGGCATATATGCATTGAAAGTGTTTCCTTCTTTTAGAGATTGTGTTTTTTGGACTACATTGTGCCAGTAACCAAAACCAGTAACCTCTCCCAGTGTTTAATACCATTCATAAAGACACTCCGGTCAAAACAAGCCTGAATAAAAAGTTAAATGTGCTTTTGTTACAATGCTTGTGTGTGATCTTAATCATAGCAGTATACAGTGGGGCAAAAAAGTATTTAGTCAGTGACTGACTGTGCAAGTTCTACTACTTAGAAAGATGAGAGAGGTCTGTAATTTTCATCATAGGTACACTTCAACTATGAGAGACAAACTGAGAAAAAAACATCCAGGAAATCACATTGTAGGATTTTTAAAGAATTGAATTGTGGTGGAATGGTGGAAAATAAGTATTTGGTCACCCACAAACAAGCAAGATTTCTGGCTCTCTCAGACTTGTAACTTCTTCTTTAAGAAGCTCTTCTGTCCTAAACTCGTTACCTGTATTAATGATACCTGTATGACCTCGTTATCTGTATAAAAGACACCTGTCCACAGCCTCAAACAGTCAGACTCCAAACTCAACCATGGCCAAGACCAAAGAGACCAAAGACCAAAAGGACACCAGGATGAAAATTGTAGACCTGCACCAGGCTGGGAAGAGTGAATCTACAATAGGCAAGCAGGTTGGTGTGAATAAATCAACTGTGAGAGCAATTGTAAGAAAATGGAAGATATACAAGGCCATTGATAATCTCCCTCGATCTGGGGCCCCACGCAAGATCTCATCTCGTGGGGTCAAAATGATCATGAGAATGGTGAGCAAAAATCTCAGAACTACATGAAGGTACCTGATGAATGACCTGCAGAGAACTGGGACCAAAGTAACAAGGCTACCATCAGTAACATACTACGCAGAGAGGGACTCAGATCCAGCAGTGCCAGGTGTTTCCCCCTGCTTAAGGTGGTATGTGTTCAGGCATGTCTGAAGTTTGCCAGAGAGCATATGGATGATCCAGAAGAGGATTGGGAGAATATCATGTGGTCAGATTAATCCAAAATAGAACTTTTTGGTAAAAACTCAACTGGTCGTGTTTGGAGGAAGAAGAATGCTGAGTTGCATCCCAAGAACACCATACCTACTGTGAAGCATGGGGGTGGAAACATCATGCTTTGGGGCTGTTTTTCTGCAAAGGGTACAGGACGACTGATCCGTGTTAAGGGAAGAATGAACGGGGCCATGTATCATGAGATTTTAAGCCAAAACCTCCTTCCATCAGTGAGAGCATTGAAGATGGAACGTGGCTGGGTCTTCCAGCATGACAATGATCCCAAACACACCGCTCGGGCAACGAAGTGGTGGCTCCGTGAAAAGCATTTCAAGGTCTGGAGTGGCCTAGCCAGTCTCCAGCCCTCAACCCCATAGAAAATTTGTGGAGGGAGTTGAAAGTCCGTGTTGCCCCAAAACATCACTGCTCTAGAGCAGATCTGCATGGAGGAATGGGCCAAAATACCAGCTACAGTGTGTGCCAACCTGGTGAAGACTTACAGGAAACGTTTAACCTCTGTCATTGCCAACAAAGGTTATGTTACAAAGTATTGAGTTGAACTTTTGTTATTAACCAAATACTTATTTTCCACCATAATTTACAATTAGATTATTTAAAAATCCTACAATGTGATTTCCTGGATTTGTTTCTCATTTTGTCTCTCATCGTTGAAGTGTACCTATGATGAAAATTCTCTCATCTTTCTAAGTAGAACTTGCACAATCAGTGGCTGACAATACTTTTTTGCCCCACTATACTTTTTAACTTCACACTTCTAGGAACTACAACTGGTTGAATTTCTGTTCTCTCTTGACCGCAGGTATCTGAAATGACATCATCTCTGTATTTCACATAGTAGTGAGTCATGCACCACATAGGGAATACTAGGCAACTAACAGCTTGAGAGTTGTGAGCCATTGTATCCTTCACTCTGGGCTTCTGACCACGAAAAAGTAGTGAGAAAGTGTACAACCACACACACATTGGAAAGTAAGTTAACCTAAAAAATTGGCACCGAAGTATAAATCTTCAGAAAGTTGCTTTTAGACGTTTACTACGTCGTTTAAACGGAGCTACATACAGTCCGTGAACTGTAGCTCGACAACGGCTAAACCTCATAGTAAGCTGTGTGCGTGCGCGTGTGTGGGGGAGGTGCAGCTTATGAGTCTAGCGTAGTGGGGTGGGGTTACTTCTTTCATCCAATCAGCGTGAACATACGTTTAAATAGCTCTTTGTGTCAATCATGTGTTTTTTTTTCCCTGCTCGGGTTCGCCTCCCCTCTATCGCCATATTGGGCACCGAAAAGCCTGTTGTTATTTCTTGCGTTTACTACGACGCGAACGTTGACAGGAGTGGTCGTCGCGAGTGTGTGATGTTTTGATGGTTGGTAGGAGGAAATCCCTCTGGGCTGTTACTGTCGCTTGCACTCGGAGCCGCTCAGAGCTTTAGGTCTGTCTCGTGCGTGGCATGCGTACGCTCGGGGCGGCTGGGGTTTGGACGCCTGTTGTTTTGGAGCGCCGTGAACAAGGGAGCAAAAGACACTTTCTCGGTCGTTTTCGCGCTCTGTTGTCGTTCGCACGCTGAAAACCATGTCGAACGTGCGCCTGTCGAATGGCAGCCCGACCATGGAGAGGATGGACGCTGCCAGGCTGTCGGATCAGCCGAAGCCGTCGGCGTGCAGGACTCTGTTCGGCCCCGTGGATCATGAAGCCTTCAAGAGGGAGTCATCGTGCCACCTGAAGGCGATTGAAGAGGCGGCGGCCGAGACCTGGGGCTTCGATTTCGCCACATACACACCTCGGTCAAACAGCAACTTCATCTGGGAACTGGTGGACAGTAAGGACTTACCGGGGTTTTACAGCGCGAGCGTCCGGAAAAGCAGAGATCTGTGTCCGTCTGGGAATAACGGGGTGGATCTAAACGGTAACCACGACTGTAGTGGACTGAGTGAGGACATGTTGGACAAACAAACCGAGAGGACTGATAAGAGGAAAAGATCGGCGTGTCTCGGTATGTTTGGACATGTAATCAGGCCAGGCCTCCGGGTCTTTAAATGCAGTCTTCGTGCTTGTTTGGCAGCCCTTTGCTCTTTTTGGTGCTACATTTTCACGATGTCTTTTGGTCGTTTCTTCTTTAATGCGTCGAAATGGAAAGTGGTCTAACTACACTAGTACTAGGACGCTAAACTACAGCAACTATTTTATGGGTATTTCGATTGCCTGCGGTTTCCAAGTGTTCAGAAAGCTGTTAGAATAGTACAAGTACACATCTTTGCACCTTGCTTCATGCACAGATGGTTCCTATCTGACTAACTTGGTAACACGTTTGTTATATATTTTTGATTCAGACTCATCATGTCCGACTAAACGGTCGCGCAGCTGTCGGGATGAAGCTCCTCACACACCGAAGAAATGCAGCCCGTCCAGACCCACGTAAACAGCGCAGGTAAGACGAGTTTACACACTGTGTTTGTGTTGCTGAATGGGCGGATAGTGCAAATTATATCCTTAAACGTGGTAACTCGCAGCGACGCTTTAGTAGAACAAATAAGACCTTTGTGAGAACCAGGTGTTTGTGTACGAGTCGTGGTTGTTCTCACAAAGAGAAACACGGACATGGACATGATTCTGTTTGTAGTTCGGGACTAGATGCTTTGTGTTTGGTTGCTTTGCGAGCTAGTTCTGAGGAAATACGCTTTTTATTCTAAGTATTGGGATTACAATCCGGTGAGGTAAAGCATAAACGTGTACTCACTTCGAAGCCAACGTAATCCACTACTACACACTAGCTGTGAATGAGCGGTGGAAAAACGATGTAGTAACACCTCTGTGAGCTCCGACCTCGTCACACGCTGTCACCAGTTCACATGGGCTACACAAACACTTCTGCACATACCTGATCATGTGTCTCACACCACATTTGTATTGTTTTTAGTCATTTTCTGGAACTTCCTAGGCAACTAATATAAGGTCACAGTGCTATGTCCTGTCTCTGTCAATTAAAATGGACACACCATTGATTTTTTTAAGTTTAGTAGTACAAATACTTCTGCAATGTGCAATTCATTAAATTGACGGGGATGGGATTGTGTATGGAGAAAGATTCATGCATGAGACCCAACTGCTAACTTTAGTCCTAATGAAGGTGTTGGAATTTCTGTCAGGACAGAGCTGCCCAGTTTCCTGTTTATTCAACGCACACTGTGCCAGGCAGTGAATATTAGGCTTTTTAAAAATTGTACTGGTCAGAACTGAACAAATAAGAGGTTGAAATGCAGGTATTTTTTTCCCCTGTGTTCAAAACTGTTTGTTCAGCTGCTGTGTCATCAAACATAGACTGCTGTTGTATGTGCGGAAGTACTGAAAATCATATGTAGCAATGTAAATGTACATTTTCTGTTCACTCTTGTGAGCGTGTGTGTTAAATGAGAGCTGCGAGTGAAAAAAATTAGTGCACGATGCCAGTTTCAGAAAAACTTATGCTCTGGTAAAGGCTTTTGCAAGGGGTTTCTTATTGCTTGTATATAGCGCTGATGTAATACTAGCTTGCTGTTGCCTCAGGGATGATGTCTATGACTTTGCTGCTTGAAGTATTTACACACGTACCTTGATCATTGTGCTAAGGTTAGGAAATATTAAGTAGACTACACTTAATCGTAATATAGTGATAGTGAGAGGTGTGTGTAAAATTGGAGTCATCCCTGCACATGCCGTTCACTTGTTAACAATTTAAGTGTATGTTTTTGTGTATTTTAACAGCAAAGTCTCTTGTCTTTTCAGAGCTGAAGATGTTCTCTCCCTCCTGACAGCTTCAGTGCTTGGCGAATTAAAAATTCAAGGAGTGAGGAATGATAGGAAAGCAAAAGCTTATCAGCTCTAAGAGTGGAGAGACTGCACAAGCACTGAAACAAATGTTCTGGCACTAAAAAAAAGCAACTGCCTCAAAAGCAGTCTATGTAGCAGTGTGCAATGAGGTTAAATTTCCTTTTTTGCTCATTTTTTTTCTTACTACTTGTGTACATATTTAGTTTTCGTATGTAGCACATAATACGTGGGGATTTTTTTTTAAAATATTGGAGTAGGTGTGAATTTGATTTGACTTGAAGAGCTGCAATTTTAAGGTTTCAGAATGTTTCCAAAATGCTGTTTGTTACTTTTCTCACTTTTTGAAGGCAGCGTGCCCCATTTCGCAATAACTGTACAAATATGGTTTTGTGGTCTCCTGTCATTGAGATCCATTGAAGTGTCCACACTTGGTCAAACAGCTGTGCAAACCTGCCATCACCCTGGTGATGCATGGCACATAAGTTGCCTGGCCTTATGTAGATCAGTTTGGGTGTCTGTTTGCTCTCTCCTAAGAAAAGCCCATACACACATGATGGTAAAGAACACAGCCCATCGAAAATCAAGTCAAAATTATGTGTGACTTCTCCAATTTTGTCTTGGACAGCTGACCAGTATTGTCCAGCGATAGACAAGGTCAATCCATGTAGCATCAACCAGTATTAACACCATGTGAGGCACTTGCTGAAAGAGTTGAGTGCCCCTTGCTTATTCTTAAATTATTTTTCTTTAATATGTATATTCATTATTTGTATTATGTGTGAAAATTTCTACTGATTTGCCTTATTTTCGATTTCTGGTTCCATTTCACTCAGTTTGACTCCATCATTCCCTATTTGTTGTAATATCAGGAAAGAGTCTCTCAGCTGTGTGCACCTACACTCCCATTTGATTCTGTGGTTAATTATGGCACGTGTTTATTTATAATTAAAAAGTACAAATTAATATTTTAACAGTTCACACCGCCTGTGTAATTGTCTAAACCTTTGAAGTGTACTTGTGTACATAACTGTAAAAACACTGAGAAAATTAAAACTAACTTATTTATATTGAGGTTTTTTTTTTTTTTTGCTTTTTGTTTTTTAATCTAAAATAAGTTTGGTCATAATTATCCAAAGACCAAAGTGGCATTTGAGGTTTTTTTTGTTTTATAATGGTTTTTGGTAGGTTTTTTTTTTTCTTTTTCCTTTAATATTTTAACAAATTGTGTAAGGTTGCAAACTGAGCCTGAAGAAAAATAGAAATATTGCCATATGTGCAGTCTGTGTGGTAAAACAATTTGCTGAAATCAATTAAAATATTATTAAATTATGAGTGTGTTGGTTGTTTTGTAACTCTCCTATCAGTGTTGTGCACTCAAGCTTGCTGAAGACGTTGTTAATGATGATTGTCTGGTTTAAGTATTCCCATTACACATATCTGAAAGCTGCCAGATCCAGCTCAGGCAAGATGGTTTCAGTAACATGCTGGGGAAAGTAGTCACACACTTACAGTAACACAACTGTCTGTATTGCTTATAGCAATTGCCGTCCTCTGCTGACTACCAAAAAAACAAAACCAATGCAAATTCTCTCAAGTATCCCATTATCAAGCAGTATGTACGTAGTTCAGACTAATTACTACAGGTTAATCCAAATTCATGTCATGCTGAGGTATGCTCTCTAAAGCTAGTTGATGGTAGAATGCCAGTATGGCTGCTATCTGAATGTAGAGACAAGCATGTTACCTTTAATAGGATTCGCAAAATATGTCGTTGTACGGAGAAGGATGTAAAATGTCACATTTATTAGATTTTTAAACCATATTTGAATGTTAAGAAGCTTATGACACTTGACAGAAAGGAATGGGTGTGGCAAAGAGCCATCACCTGGAGCTGAACTGGTTAATTAAGACTCGACATATCAGCTCAACATCAGCTGAAAAAGTGTTTTACTATACAACTATTTAGGATGATGATCTTAATTACTGCATGCATATTTTAATTTGGCTGTTGACGTACCAATGCTATGTCAACAGCGTGTTACCAGTGACAGAGAATTGAGGCAAAGGCTTATTTGTTCTTTGAAAATGACAAAACAAAACAAGAAGACACCTGTATCATCTCTTAGAATGCAGGTGCATGACCTTCACCTCCCCCAACAAACACACACAACTTGCCCCCTTCTGCCTGCTTTAGCGATGTTCATATTGTTTAGTTATGTGTGGCTTTGTGCACTGTTGTGTTTGGGCCTCAAAAACAGACAAAAGGCCTCATCTGCGAAAGAGAAACCAGTTGAAGAAGAATTCACAAGGTTTTGGTGGAGTACTTTGCAATGCAGCCACTGAGAGGATGCTCCCATTCATAATAACCCAATGAAAAGCTGTCATTTGTACTACATGGCTTTTCACATTTACATAGATACGAGTAAATTCCATTAAGAGCACAATGGCCAGGTTTTAAATGCACAATTGCGTCAATTAAAAATGGCTAAATGAAAAGTGCACAAAGGTTTTGTGGCTTTGTGTGAAGTTTTTCACGTGGTACAAATGGGCGTCCATCTTGGGGTTCATAATGAAAAATACTCACTAAAATTGTAAGCTAGTCTTATTGTGTGCTCTATGGAAGCCAGTGGGGGAGATTGTGGGACTGGGTATGGAGTGGATTTCACAAAAGGTCTTTAAAGCAGTGCAGATGTTTGAAGAATGTTCCCTGAACCTGGAATTTCCAGAGAAGTGTGACTGTGCAAGGGCTAGAATATCTCTTTGGAGGTGTTTTGAAATGAGTCTGAGCTAAAAACATATCTTTTGGTGTTCCTCCAATCATCCAAAACGCTGTGCTTGCAGGAAAACATGATAGTTGTGAAACATGGTAGAGGGAGCATCATCTTTGTGTCCATAGGGCCTGGACAGCTTGCAGCCATTGAAGGAACAATGAATTATACATTGTATAAAGAATGGAAATTGCCACTGTAGAAATCCATCGACTGATTCATAAGGAAATGGCTGATGCAGCAAGACAATGCCAAATAGAGCTCATTGATTCAGTCATTCATTCACTTTGTTATCCACTTAATTCTGAACAGGATCGCAGGAGAGCTGGTGCCAAGGCACAAGGGCACAAGACAGCAACAACCCTAAACGGTGCCAAACACTCACACACTAGGGGCACTTTAGAGACACCAGTTAACCTAACATGCATGTCTTTGGACTGTGGGCGTAAACCAGAGTACCCAGAGTAAACCCACGTGGACACGGGAAGGACCCCGACCACCACACCTGGGGATTGAACCCAATACCTTCTTGCTGTGAGGCGACAGTGCTACCCACCGAGCCACTGTGCCACTGAACCACTGAATAAACTGTGGGACTGTGGGACTGTGGTAGCCTAGCGGTTAAGGTACTGGACTATGGACCAGAAGGTCCAGGGTTCAAATCCCACCTCTGCCAAGCTGCCACTGTTGGGTCCTTGAGCAAGGCCCTTAACCCATAATTGCTTGGATTGTAAGATTGTATCAATTGAAAGTCGCTCTGGATAAGGGCGTCTGCTAAATGCTGTAAATGTAGATGTAAATAAAGAACTAATACCAGCCCATAGTGGTCTATAATTCTTTCTTACCATTGTGGAAGATCTGCTCAGCAGCTCCACTAAATGTTAACTGCTGATAAAATATGTAACTGTTAATAAATATAAATGTTCCATGAAGTCATGAAGAGTACAATTTTGTGTTTAGGGCACAGTGTTCTAATTTTATGAGCACTTACTGTAGAAATCCAGCTAATAACAAAGAGTTCACAAACTTTTTTATTGCACCTTGTTGTAATTCATTTATCAATGTCTAGATAATAGAAAATTCTGCCCTGAAATAATAAGACAAAATAGTTAATCTAGCATAAGTGAAAATAAACATTTAAAGTGATTCAGATACGCATTATCTACATATTAAAGACAGAGCTTTTAAGGGGGTATGCTTAATGCCTGCTAATGGTTTCCTAAAGTACAAAAGTTCACAATTTTTCACTGGCGGCAAACCTGCATCCTTTCCTGTGAATTGCAGTGCAAGCAGTTCATTGAAATTTTAGAGTTCCTCGCTCCATTTCCTCTATTAACCACAATGCACGTCACTGGGCAAATTCTCAATAAATGAAATGAATTATGAGTAACCCCAGGCAGGAAACAGAAGAAACTGATAGGGCATGACATGGCAGTATCTCTAGGTCCTTTAGGTTAAACATTTTTTTTGCAGAATGTATGGGTATCCATATCATTCATGGTGCTTCCTTGCACTTTCACATTACATCCCCTGGCAGGCAGTTTTGCCTGTATATACACTCTGGGCAGCAAAAGTCTGTGGTCGAAAGATGCATTTGAGTGTCTTCATTAATTTTGGACATTGCGGTGTCTTTCAACTATTTCTATTTAAACTATTTCTTACTATTTCTGATCTTAAGAGAATCAAAAAATTCTTGACCAATCCTTAGTCCATCGTTTGCAGTTAGTACAGAATGTAATCTCATATCACACCAGTCCTAGCGTCACTCCACTGGCTCCCAGTTCAGTTCAGGATTCAGTTTAAAGTATTTTGCTTTGATTTTAAAGCACTTAATGGCCAGACTGGTTCAAGCTGATAGTTTGTGAACCCTTTAGAATTTTCTATATTTCTGCATAAATATGACCTAAAACATCATCAGATTTTCACACAAGTCTTAAAAGTAGATAAAGAGAACCCAGTTAAACAAATGAGATTATACTTGCTAATTTATTTATTGAGGGAAATGTTCCAATATTACACATTAGTGAGTGGCAAAAGTATGTGAACCTCTAGGATTAACAGTTAATTTGAAGGTGAAATTAGAGTCAGGTGTTTTCAGTCAATGAGATGACAATCAGGTGTGAGTGGGCACCCTGTTTTATTTAAAGAACAGGGATCTATCAACGTCTGCTCTTCACAACACATTTGTGGAAGTGTATCATGGCACGAACAAAGGAGATTTTTGAGGATCTGAGAAAAAGACCTGTTGATGCTCATCAGGCTGAAAAAGGTTACAAAACCATCTCTAAAGAGTTTGGACTCCACCAATCCACAGTCAGACAGATTGTGTACAAATGGAGGAAATTCAAGACCATTGTTACCCTCCCCAGGAGTGGTTGACCAACAAAGATCACTCCAAGAGCAAGGCGTGTAATAGTTGGTGAGGTCACAAAGGACCCCAGGGTAACTTCTAAGCAACTGAAGGCCTCTCTCACATTGGCTAATATTATTGTTCATGAGTCCACCATCAGAAGAACACTGAACAACAATGGTGTGCATGGCAGGGTTGCAAGGAGAAAGCCACTTCTCTCCAAAAAGAACATTGCTGCTCATCTGCAGTTTGCTAAAGACCACTTGGACAACAATGGTTAAAGAAGAATAAAGGTAATGTTTTGGAATAGCAAAGTCAAAGTCCTGACCTTAATCCAATCGAAATGTTGTGGAAGGACCTGAAGTGAGCAGCTAATGTGAGGAAACCCACCAACATCCCAGAGCTGAAGCTGTTCTGTACGAAGGAATGGGCTAAAATTCCTCCAAGCCGGTGTGCAGGACTGATCAACAGTTACAGGAAACATTTAGCTGCAGTTATTGCTGCACAGGGGGTCACACCAGATACTGAAAGCAAACGTTCACATACTTTTGCCACTCACTAATATGTAATATTGGATCATTTTCCTCAATAAATAAAAGACCAAGTATAATATTTTTGTCTCATTTGTTTAACTGGGTTCTCTCATCTACTTTTAGGATGTGAAAATCTGATGATGTTTTAGGTCATATGTAGGCAGAAATATAGAAAATTCTAAAGGGTTCACAAACTTTCAAGCACCACTGTATGCAGAAGAACATCTCTGAACACACAACACATCGAACCTTGAAGCAGATGGGCTACTGCAGCACTAGATATTACTGGCAACATTACATCAGGCAACTGAGGCAACAATTTGTCCTCACCAAAACAAAGTCCTCACCAAAATTGGCCAATAGAAGATGTTGCCTGGTCTGATGAATCTCGGTTTCTGCAGTGACATTCGGTTGGTAGGGTCAGAATTTGGCATAAACAACATAAAAACATGGATCTATCCCGGCTTGTATCAACGGTTCAGGCTGCTGCTGGTGGTGTAATGGTGTGGGGGATATTTTCTTGGCACACTTTGGACCCCTTAATACCAGCTGAGTATCATTTAAACACCACAGCCTTCCTGAGTATTGTTTTTGACCATGTCCATCCCTTTATGACCACAGTGTACCCATCTTCTGATGTCACAAAGCCTAGATCATCTCAAACTGATTTCTTAAAAGTGACAATGAGTTGACTGTACTCAAATGGCCTTCACAGTCACTAGATCTCAAGCCAACAGAGCACCTTTGGGATGTGGTGGAATGGGAGATTTGCATCATGGATGTGCAGCCGACAAATCCCACAGCAACTGCGTGATTATATCATGTAAATATGGACCAAAATCTCTGAGGGAGGTTTCCAGCACCTTGGTGAATCTTTCTCAAAAAAATAATAAGGCAGTTCTGAAGGCAAAATGGTGTCCAACCCGATACTAGCAAGGTGTACCTAATAAAGTGGCCGGGGCGTGAAGGTAAAACTAATAATTAATGTTAAGCACTCATGTGAGGCTCCTGTGTTTGTAAACAGTGGTTTAATTTAGTCATTTAAAAAAACTTGTAAGGTGTAGAAATCTTTGTTTACTTTGTAACCCTGTATAAAGTAGCCACTGTAATACATGAGAGATTTGTATAGGCTAGCCAATAATGCCTATATCATTCAAAGTCTGATTTACCATAATTACTTTCACAAAATGCGTGTTTATTTATGGAAAATTATAGTTTAAGTAGACTTGCAGTCTGTGTTGCTTAAGCACTTGTAAATTATGCCCGACAATCTGGCAAATGTGTTGCATTAAAGTAGTCTTCTGACACAGTCATGTATTCAGTTTCAATCTACTTCTCCTAGAGAAGGTTGTGGTTCAGTCATTTATTGTCTATCAGATATTCATTATTTTCAAAATGAATTATGTTGATCTGAGTCAGGAGTCTGCCCCACTAATATTTCTTATTAGGAGCCATTAGGGGCCATCACTGCCTATTTCTGTTTTCCAGTACATGCTTACTCTGGCTGCTTTCAGATTCATACCTAAATTCGATTCAATTAAATTCACAACGTTTCCTATGACCTTAAACTTGGTCCTAAGAGTGCTCTTATCTCCAAAACGTAGGTCACTGTTAAATAAAACATGCAGTGTAAAAGTATCCTTTGTAATCCTATCACCGACTTTTACCAGTGTTTACATCGTCAGATAGGAGCATGCAGTTTGTGATGTGGCTTGGACTGAATGGTCCAATGGCACTCATTAGGTGGGCCCACCTGCAACCAGTCAAAAGCTCTTTATCAGTCATCAGAACAGCCCTGGTGAAGCACAGAGGGCAAAAACATCTACAGCAGCCTCACTCCTCATTATCCCATCTGCTGTAATCTGTTCAGTTATGCGTGAGGCCATGAAGCCACACCAGATACCTGTACACCAGTTTAACAATGATCTGCTATCCTGATGAAAGGTCAAGTGATAAAGTCTTAAAAGTGACATACTATACCTCTCTTCCACAAGTGGTAGCGTCTTAATACAATACATGGACTCAGACACGTGTATTTATTTCCTTGTTTGGTTTGATTCTAAGCTACTTGATGGTCTAACTGCTGTTAATGTTGTTGTAGTTCCTTTTGTTGTTAACATTGTTTTTTGGTAAGGATTCTAGCAATTTAGTTGCAAGGTTTGTGTTTACTTTAAAATTAGGTTTTACTTCTTAACTGGGCATTCAATGTGGGTAGGGTATTGCATTCACTTGTTAATATCTCATTAGCCTTCACTGACAGGACTTACTGAGGTTTAGCATAAATAGAAAAAGGCTTTTCACTAATCAGCTAATCACTTGTAAACTATTTCTTTGAGGTTAGCTTGTGACAGCGACAGCTGTAGTGGCAACCTCTCTACCTCTGCACAAAGGAGTGTACTTGCAGGAATCCAACAAGGAAGTGCAACGAAGACAAACAGCTCAGAACTCAACACATACTTATCTGTTATTTCTGACCTACTCCAACAATGTGTTACTGGAGGATCCTCATCCTTACCAAGTTCCCTTCCAGTCATTCCTTGTTCATCTAGTTCTAGTACTTTGGAAATGCTTGTACAGTGGTGCTTGAAAGTTTGTGAACCCTTAAGAATTTTCTATATTTCTTCATAAATATGACCTAAAACATCATCAGATTTTCACACAACTCCTGAAAGTAGATAAAGAGAACCCAGTTAAACAAATGAGACAAAATATTATACTTGGTCACTTATTTATTGAGGAAAATGATCCGATATTACATATTAGTAAATGGCAAAAGTATGTGAAACCTGTAGGATTAGCAGTTAATTTGAAGGTGAAATTAGAGTCAGGTGTTTTCAATCAATGCGATGACAATCAGGTGTGAGTGGGCACCCTGTTTTAAATTTAAAGAACAGGGATCTATCAAAGTCTGCTCTTCACAGCACATGTTTGTGGAAGTGTATCATGGCACGAACAAAGGGAGATTTCTGTTGACCTCAGACAAAGAGTTGTTGATGTTCATCAGGCTGGAAAAGGTTACAAAAAACCATCTCTAAAGAGTTTGGGGACTCCACCAATCCACAGTCAGACAGATTGTGTACAACTTGGAGGAAATTCAAGACCATTGTTACCCTCCTCAGGAGTGGTCGACCAACAAAGATCACTCCAAGAGCAAGGCGGTTGTAGGCGTGTAATAGTTGGTGAGGTCACAAAGGGACCCCAGGGTAACTTCTAAGCAACTGAAGGCCTCTCTCACATTGGCTAATGTTAATGTTCATGAGTCCACCATCAGAAGAACACTGAACAACAATGGTGTGCATGGCAGGGTTTACAAAGGAGAAAGCCACTCCAAAAAGAACATTGCTGCTGGTCTGCAGTTTTGCTAAAGATCACGTGGACAAGCCAGAAGGCTACTGGAAGAATGTTTTGTGGATGGATGAGACCAAAATAGAACTTTGTGGTTTAAAAAGAAAATTGTTATGTTTGGAGAAAGGAAAACACTGCATTCCAGCATAAGAACCTTATCCCATCTGTGAAACATGGTGGTGGTAGTATCATGGTTTGGGCCTGTTTTGCTGCATCTGGGCCAGGATGGCTTGCCATCATTGATGGAACAATGAATTCTGAATTAGATCAGAGAATTCTAAAGGAAATGTCAGGACATCTGTTCATGAACTGAATCTCAAAAGAAGGTGGGTCATGCAGCAAGACAACGACCCTAAGCACACAAGTCGTTCTACCAAAGAATGGTTAAAGAAGAATAAAGTTCATGTTTTGGAATGGCCAAGTCAAAGTCCTGACCTTAATCCAATCGAAATGTTGTGGAAGAACCTGAAGTGAGCATTTAATGTGAGGAAACCCACCAACATCCCAGAGCTGAAACTGTTCTGTATGGAGGAATGGGCTAGAATTCCTCCAAGCCAGTGTGCAGGACTGACAGTTGCAGGAAACAGGGAGGTCACACCAGATACTGAAAGCAAAGGTTCACCTACTTTTGCCACTCACTAATATGTAATATTGGATCATTTTCGTCAATAAATAAATGACCAAGTATAATATCTTTGTCTCATTTGTTTAACTGGGTTCTCTTTATCTACTTTTAGGACTTGTGTGGAAATCTGATGATGTTTTAGGTCATATGTAGGCAGAAATATAGAAAATTCTAAAGGGTTCACAAACTTTCAAGCACCACTGTAGCTGGTGGTCTTTAGATCTATCATTCAGCTGTACACAAAGCTGACTTCATCACTTGACTATGCTGTTAGCCTATTCCTTCACTTCTTGGCTCTCAGTGAGACTGGGCTTACCTCAGAAAACACAGCAACTCCCATCTTTCTCCCATTTTCCTAGAACCTCAGTCAGGGTGGGGGAACAGGTTTGCTTATTTCTTCAACTTGGGCATTTCCTCTTTCCTCACTGCTTGAACTTCATATTTCTTTCATTTCATTTCATGCTGTTACATCATTATGATGTATCGACCTCCTTGTTCACTTAGAATTACTGATGAGCTTGATTCTCTTTTTGGCTCATTTCCAGAGGGTCACAGTCCTCTTGTTCTTCAGGGTCACCTCGACTTCTTTACTGGTCATTCACCCCATCACCCCACTGGGTTCACTCCCACCCCATCACCGTCGATACACAGACCATGAAACACCTGACATCTTCACCAAGACCTCTGACACAAACTTCTGTCTCATTCCTTTTTCTCTTCGACTGTTCACTCATCTTTGCAATCTTCAGACTCCTTCACAACACCACATGCTGTCACTGCCATGTCAAGTCTCTGGATTCACTCTGTCCTCCCATTTCCATGCAACAAAACCAGTGTTGTTCCATCTCTGGCTAACTGAAACGCCACGGTCTCATAGACAAAGCCTTCAAAGTGCTGATAGAAAATTGGGAAAAGTTTCCAATAGACCTGGTTGAGCATCGAACAATGCTTTCTCTTCTGTCAACGCAGTCAAAGCATCTTTCCTTCACTCTAAATTCACAAAATCAATTCATGCATCTCAAACCCAAGAAAACGGTTCTCTTCCTTACTCATCCCTCCTCCTATCTCACAACTGAGGATTTTGTGATCCATTTTGCACAGCCAAGCCAACCTCATGCTCATTGCTCAATTTTTTTAGTACTAAAACCACTTACTGCCCACATCATCTGCTTACTGGATCCAGCACCATCCTCACCCCTCTAGGCTATTGCCAGTAACCGTGCACCATATACCACAACAAAGACCAGCATGTGATTGACATCTGGGCGGGTTCCTACTCTCTTAAAGATGGTTACAGTTACACCTCTACTGAAGAATGCATCGCTCAACCCAGGTGACATGTCTAAATACAGACCTGTTTTCCTCCTTCCATTCCTGTCTAAAACACTTGAAATTGCTGTATGTGGGCAGCTGTCTTCCTTCCTTCCAAAAAACAACCTTTTTGATACCAACCCATCTGGTTATGCGGCTGATCACTCTACTCTACTCTACTCTACCCTTCTGGATATCTCTGCTGCGTTTGACACTGTGAATTGTCAGATCCTCATCTCCACATGTAATAACTTGGGCATTGAGGCATCAGGTGCTTGCATGGTTTGCCTCATACATACAAGATTGATCCTACTATGCATCACGGAGAGGTCCACATTAATCACCTCATAGGATTATATAGGATTTCCTCAGGGATCAGTTCTTGGTCCACCCCTGTTCTCCATGTACACAGAGCGTTCTAAATGCTGCTGCCCATCTGGTTCACAACCTACCAAACTTTTCTCATGTCACTCCTTTACTGAGACCACTCCACTGGTTTCCTTTTACAGCATGGATCAAATTTAAAACCTGCATGCCAGCACACCTCAGTTCTTATAACATGGGCAGTGTAATTATGTTTGTGAGTTCTTACACAACCAAGATAACCAAATATATGTGTGACTGAATGAAGTTTAAGAAAGAAGCTTTGAAACACCTTATGTGAGGCATATTTACTAAGTGTCCTGGATATATCCAGTTTCAACACTGGAAAGTTGTGAATCCATCATTTTAAGGTTTGTAAAGCTAATAGCACATTACAGTTTCAGAGATTTTGGGCACAGATGAAAAAAGACATTCACATACATTCAACATTTTAACAAATATATTGTGGTGCAGGTTTAGATTGTTATAATCATAACTTAAACTATAACTATATAAACTATATATAGGGACTGTGGTAGCCTAGCGGGTAAGGTACTGGACTCTGGACCAGAAGGTCCAGGGTTCAAATCCCACCTCTGCCAAGCTGCCACTGTTGGGTCCTTGAGCAAGACCCTTAACCCACAATTGCTTGGATTGTAAGACTGTATCAATTGTAAGTCGCTCTGGATAAGGGCGTCTGCTAAATGCTGTAAATGTAAATGTATAATCAGTTTTACCTGAACAGTTTATTCTTAATTGTTTCTTTTGTAGTTACAAATGATATGTATCGTTTAAGTATCTGTACCACCTAATTTGTATAAAAAAGGAATGATTGGAAATCTGCACACTATTCCAAAAAAGGTAGATAAAATGTAGATGTGAAAATATAGGGTGGCTTTTGCATAGGACTGTAATTATGGTCCTGAATGTGTTACTGTTTTTTTTAGTCTTGAAAAGTCATAGATTTTTAAAACGTCTGGATGACTGGACGATTACAGTATATTTAAATATCTTGAGATACAGCAGCATGTCAGCCATTGCATATGTTACTTGGCATTTGTGTGTGTGCATGTGTGGTGTGTGCCCCACTGACGTGGCGTGGTGTAGCTTCCACTGGTGAGGCACTGCTGCAGCTGTCTCTCCTCATGCCTCTCATACTGCCTGGCCTGGCCAAACCAGAACTCACCACTGAACTCTAAGCTGTCTTGGCCTGGAAGCCTCACTCTATCACCGAGAGAAGTCCACAGTAATTTGACCTGGTTCTTCAGCCCATCTCTTGTTGTACATAAAAATTTGTCGTTTGTGCACATATCCTGAGGATGTCATGTGTAAATTGGAATTGAACTATGACTGGTGAGGAAAGGTGAAATGCCAGGGAGGAAATGGAATCTTTGAGCCTGCGTACGTTTGTTTCCCTTTAATCAAACCAGGCGTATTGGAAATCACTAAGTGATTGGTAGGTGACACAAAATCTGCATTGCCACCAAGTGAAGGAATTGTGAATGGGATTGAGAGAAGTGTACTTGGGTGAAGCAATAGTGAAAGATCTGTTGATAGACAGGTCATGAAGACGATCTTTGTAAATAGGTAAAAGAATCAGCCGAAGACTAGGAGCAGCCGACAGTCCAACTGTTCCAGACTTGCTGCTATTTAGAGAGCACAGGAGTGCAGTAGTCAGCTGCTGCACGGTGGCACACACATCACACACACCTGCTCTTACTCATATCTGCTTTCATAAATGACCAGTAATCACAGGTGGCCCCTGCAATGGCCACACAGTTCAGGCTTGTCATCAAGTCTCACAGGCTCCAGCAGGAAAGGCATGTTGCTCAGTGTTGAGGGGTATATAAACATAACACCAATTTGGGCATTCACTGAATTTGTTTAACAAGAGTTACCGGACCTTCTAGCTCCACTGATAATGATTCCAGTTTAGGTTTGAAACCAAAAGGACCTAACACCAAATAAAAAATACATAGCTCTTTGCAGTAGTTTATTTACAAACCTAAACAAATATTCAAAAAAAAAAATGTATCTAATTTCTTGGAAAAGGATTGACAAAGTATTTGACATCGCATGCACAATGTAAAGAGAAATAAACCAGAAAATATGATATCTGTGTCACAGTTTTAGCACTCTTACAAGTTAAATTATGTTATTTTGACAGTTTTTTTGTCTTGACAGGCAATAAAAAGTTTTTATGTTACCACCAATATTTGCTGTTTATGCACAATGCAACAATCTCTTAGCAAAAAAAAAAATGGTCAAGTTTAACATTATTTCCAAGGAAGAAATTCAAATAATCAAGTAAAATGATCTCATTATGATGCTAGATAATATTGCTTCTGTCAAGATAAATGCAATTTGTAAAAATCAACTACTAGTGTAGTGAAGACTACAGCCCCAAATCAGAAAAGTTGGGACAGTAAGTATGTAAAATGCAAAAAAAAAACACTTTTTGACTTTTTCAACTTTTTCAACTTAGTTTAGTTTGTTAATATGCATCCATTTCTGCTTTTCAGGACTGGAACACATTCCAAAAAAAGTTGTGCTGGGAGCAGTCTAGGGTTAGTAATGAGATTTAAAAAAGCTATATAATGATGTGAATTCAAACAGGTGATGGCAACAATCATGTAATCATGATTTGGTCCAAAAACAGTATCTATGAAAGGTTGAATTTTTGAGTAAAGATGGCCCAAGGATCTCCAGTTTGTCAACAAATGCATGAGAAAATTTTGAACTGTTATATATTAATGCTCCTCAAAATAATGTTCCTCAAAGAAAGATTTGAAGTGATTTACATATTTCTCCCTCTACAGCGCACAATATCATTAAGCATTTCAAGGAATTTCAGTGCATAAAGGGCAAGGGCACAAGCCTGAACTGAACACCTGTGCTCATCAGTCTCTCAGACGGCACTGCATCAAGAACCATCGTTCATAAATAGCCGATAGAAGCACATGGGCAAGGGATTACTTTATCAAACCTTTATCAAGCACTACAATACACAGTTACATTCACAAAGGCCACTTAAAACGTTACTGTGAAAAAAAGAAGCCTTATGTCAGCCATGTCCAGTTGAATTCTCTGGGCCTCCCTGGTTAGACCATCTCATAGTGGAAACATGTATTGTGGTCAGACGAATCAGTATTAAAGATCTTTTAGATCGGATGCCGAATCAAAGACAAAAAGCACCAGCCATCCAGACTATTATCAGCAACAAGTCCAAAAGCCAGGGTCTGTCATGGTATGGGGCTGTGTCAGTGCTCTTGGCAAAGGTCAAGTGATGGCAGCATAATAAAAAATGTGAGAAACACTGCAGGTATTTTTTTATTTGCATTTCCCACACTGTCACGACTTTTTGGGACGGTATGGAAAATGCAAACATAAAAAAACACAGTGCTCCTTACATGTACTTTGATTTTTACATTATTGCAGATAGTATGAGCCCAGGATATTTCAGGTTTTGTCTGATCAACTTCATTTCATTCGTTAATAAACATCCATTCCTGCATTTCAGGCCTGCAACACAATCCAAAAAAAGTTGGGACTGGGGAAATTTAGGGCTAGTAATGAGGTAAAAAATGATGTGCTTTCCAACAGGTAATGTCAACAGGTGATTATAATCATGATTTGGTACAAACGGAGTATCCACAAAAGGCTTTGAGGAGCAAAGTTGGGCAGAAGATCTCCAGTTTATCACCAAATGTGTGAGAATATTATTAAAATGCTTAAAAACAAAGTTCTTCAAAGAAAAACTGGAAGGTATTTGGATATTTCAGTCCTAAATTTTTCTGATTGGGCTTGTTTTGCATTGTCTTGTTGATAAATGCACGGACGTCCCTGGAAAAGATGTCACCTTGATGGCAGCTTATTATGTTGCTCTAAAATCTCTATTTTAAGTCTAGGCTAAAGACATACCTATTTACACAGGCTTTTGACTAGATTTAGACCAGGATGCATGGCTTGGGTCACAGGGGCCGGAGACTGGAGTCATGTCTGGCCTGCCTGCCTTTTCCGCTAGCCGGGAGTGTCGGGTGGGTGGTCTGGCTGAACTGGGCTTCGGTCCTCGTGATCTTGACTCGTGCATCCTTGCCTTAGAATAAGGGCAGAACTGGGGGTTCATAGTCAAAGAGTCTTATGGTGATCAGAGACGTTGGGTTGCTGTCTTCTGTCTCTCGTGGGGTTGCCAATGTCTCATGTGATCCCTCTTGGCTGTGTTTCCTACCAGTTCTCCTCTTTCTAGCTATGCTGCTATAGCTAATGCTGCCGGGGTCTCATGCTACACATGGCATCAGTGATTGTTAATAGACACTGTGCTCTTAATCAATAACTAACTGCATTTTCTGTTTTCTCTCCGAGCTGTGTTCCGGCAGTTCCAGCCCCACACATGATGTTCATCCGCTTGTAGCTCCACTCAAGCTGCTTCCGTCATCAGCTCCAGCCCCACCATACCCGCGCCACTTAATGCCGATGTGCATTTCCTCACATTTTATTCGACCTTTGACTCCATGACTTTAGTTCGCTCTTAGATTTTTAATCATCTACGCCGCCCAAGGAGGTCGGGTCCCTTTTTGAGTCTTGGTCCTCCCAAGGTTTCTTCCTATAACACTCAGGGAGTTTTTCCTTGCCACTGTCGCCCTAGGCTTGCTCCAATTTGGGATTGGACGTAGTTATTAGGAGATAATCTAAACTTGTAAAGTTGCTTTGAGACAATGCTCCATTGTAAAAAGCTCTATATAAATAAATCTGACTTGACTTGACTTGACAATGTACTTTTCTGCATTAATGCTGCCATCACAGAAGTGTAAATGACCTTAAATGACACAACCCCATACCATGACAGAGCCTGGTTTTTGGACTTAATACTGATAACAGTCTGAATGGTCCTTTTTGTCTGTTTAAAATTCTGTTGTATGTTCTATTTTCGATTTGTGTCATTTTATTCTACCAGGTTAGGCTGTCAGTTGTTCTGTTTACACTGATTATTCCAGTTCCCAGTCAAGTCCCTTTGGTTCTTCTTCATGCTAGCTTTTATTTTAAAAATTGGCACAATGTCCTATGCAACTGTGCAGACACTGGTTCATCCTTAGTCTAGGATTTTATGTAGGAAAACGTACCTTATCTTCACAGCATTAAACTGTGATTAGAGATATGACTAGACATTAAAATACCATCAGAAATGTAGCACCCCTAAGCAAATATTTCACCTTGGATGTGAGGACAATGTGATTATTACTATTTAAGTAGCTTAGATACCTTTCCTCTTGCAGTTGGCACTGGCAGCAGAGACAAAGATTTCCATTTCTCTCAGCTTATTTGGAACTGGTTTGTCATTGATGTCTGCCCTTTCTTCTACTTCCTTAATGTCTTTCCAGGAGCCTGGTCTCTAGCGCTAAATCATGACTGAGCTCTTCTTCCATCAAACAACCTCTGAATTGGGGGGAGGCTCTCAACTCTCCACATGAAAGTAGCACAGTGTCTTGATCACACAGAGCTGAGTCTGTAAACATGAGCAAAGGTCTCTGTCAGAGACATAAAACAGGAGACAAAAGCAGAGGAACAGCATGCGTATGAATGTGAAGCCATGGCCCTCTGTAATTGAACATGGCTCCAGACCAGACTTCCTTTACCCTCCCTCTTGTCCCCTGCATTTCTCCCTCACTTAGTCTCTCCCTCCCACTCTGGCCTTGTTGATCTTGGGACATCCATCATATTTTTTGGCCTTAGAACCTGAATATAGTTGTGAAGAAAACGTTTCCCTTTCCTGCTTCAACTACACACATGTCATTCATCTGCATTGTAAAGTTGTGAGTATATACACAACTTAAGCTTAACAAAGAAACAAACTTCACCAGACACTGTAGGCAAATAGCTTTTTATACTCTCACAAATCGGCATTTGCTTGTAACTGGTGTAGTACCGTCACGGTTTACATCTCTAGATTCTATGGAAAAGAAATGTAGAGTATTTTTTAAACTTTACTAAAAGCACATAATCAGGCTCTAAGGAGCACAAGTCAAACAAAGGTACTCAGCATTCACTTTCCCAGAATGAAGGTAGATGAGGGTACCACCCATGAAACAAGCAAAGGCCCCTCTTTTGATACTTCTACATAGTATATCGTAATGCAATCACAAGTCAGTCACATCACTCACAAATGTAAATGCCTGTTTTATTTACACATCTCTGACAAGATACTTAACTATATTATACAATAGATGCTGTTTTTACATCACTAGACATTGATAGTGATGCATAAATACCCTGTCATATGTTAAATATAAAATATTACAATATGTACACCACATATAAAACTGTACAGAACAGTCAGCGACATATCCCATGTATTATCTCATGTAAGCCGCCAGTTACAGGGAATGATAATCGATGAAAGAAAAACACTTCACACTCCTCCCTCTGTTGAGGTCTCATCTCTGTAAGAACACTAATAAAACTAAATATTAGACCAACATATTAAAGACGGAAACCACCTAGCAATATGTTTTGTGATAGGCAAAGAGCCAACAGTTTGATGAATGGTGTGCAGGCGCCTTATCTCTCTGCTGTAACTGAAAATAAATGCAGTTTCCTTTCATCAGTGATAGGCATGAAGCCACCTTACCTAAGAAAATGCATTCACAGATTTAATGGGGTTATCCTTCTGAAGTTGTGAAATGAATAGGCTGTTGAAAACCTTGGCACACCGTACTGAATCTAAAACCTCAAACACGCTCACTCTTCCTTTCTAATATTTCATTGAAGTCTATTAAATCCCAGCGTCAGTGTGTTGCTGTTTGGGTTAGCTCTGCCATAACTATGTAACAGTGATGAACTGAATTTGGGCAAAACGTGTTCACATTTACTGACTGAGGAATGAACATACTATAGGGTTAAGCTATGTCATATTTTATATGACATAGCTTAACCCTACTTAGATGCTTAATCATGGTCTCAAATGCCATGTAGCATAACTGTGGGTTCCTAAACACCAGAATTGTCAGCTCACATATCCATATTAAGTGTCTTCAGTATTCCAGATCCCTATAGCCGACTCCCTTTGCTGAAAAACACAGATCAGCCATAAAATTAAAACCACTGACAGTAAGATGCTCTGGGCAATGTTCTGCTGGTAAAACGTAAGTCCTGGGATTCAGGTGGATGTTAATCTGACACGTACCATCTACCTAAACATTATTACAGACCATGTGCACCCCTTCTTGGCAACAATATTCGCTAATGGGATTGTTCAGGAATGGATTGAGGAATTTGACAAAGAGGTCATGGTAGGAAACTCCAGATCTCAGTCCAGCTGAGCATCTCTAGTATGTGCTGGACCTGTTAACAGGTCTGATCCATGGAGGCTCCACTTCGTAACATACAGGACTTAAAGGATCTTCTGCTAATGTCTTAGTACTGGATACCACAGCACACCTTCAGAGTTCTTGTAGAGTCTCGACAGATCAGAGCCTTAGCAGCACAAGGGGAACCTACACAATATATAGCAGGTGGTTTTATTGTTATGAACGTATAAGGTGTTAAACACATAGCTGATGGTGTTAGACAGTGAAATTCAAATCTCCACCACGTGGCCTTCATCATGAGATTTTTCTTAAATATATCATTTTCAATTCATCTTGTGTTTGTAATACTGCAAACTCTAAAGATATGTTCAAGCTGGAATCATTGCTTGTTTAATAAAACTATTTCAATTGCAACCCTGTTTCCGGTCCCTTTCCATGTCCTTCCTCCATGCTGCTACTCAAGCTTCTCATCGCACGTGGGCTACAGTGGCTCGGCCTTTGAAGGAGCTCTGGTTTGGGCTGGAACTCCTCCACCAAGATCTTCAGGATGCTCTCCAGTTTTTGGTCCATCTGAAAAACCTACGGAACAGTGGTAAGCTGTCAAACATCTTCCCACAATTTCAATGGACCAAAGCAAGAAATCATTTGTAGATAATGTGGTGGGGATGAAATTGGATCTGGGTCAGGAATCACATCATATGACAGAGGTCAATTCAGAGACAGTGTTGTTTACCTTCCCACATACATGCACACTTGCACACACTCATTCACTCACAATAGACACTTTAGAGATGCTCCCTGACCTAACAAGCTTTCGGATTGTGAGAGGAAACTGGAATATCCAGAGGAAACACACACAGACACGAAGAGAACTTGCAAACTTCCACATTTGTTGTGCAGCCTTAGTTGTTAAACTGTGTTTTAAGCTCTTTTTACCAGAAAATGTGATTTTACAAGCTTTCCAATTTTGCCGAGTCCCCCAGCTTGCATTATGTTTTGTTTAAATAGTGGTAAAAATTTGCAGCCACTGGTTGTATTACATTTACAGCATTTAGCAGACGCCCTTATTCAGAGCGACTTACAATTGATACAGTCTTACAATCCAAGCAGTTGTGGGTTAAGGGTCTTGCTCAAGGACCCAACAGTGGCAGCTTGGCAGAGGTGGGATTTGAACCCTGGACCTTCTGGGCCAGAGTCCAGTACCTTACCCGCTAGGCTACCACAGTTCCACAGTTAATCACGCACACCTCAGCAAAAAAAAATGAGGCAAACCTAAAACTGCAAATTCCTAAGTTTTTAATGGTACTAAAAACAAATTAACAGGAACTAAGAAAATACACTCACTGTAGTTTGTAAATGTGAGAGTGGACCAGATTCATGTTTTGGCCTTTTCAGAGTACAGATCTGAACCCTATAGAGAATATTTGCTCTCACATTAAACACAAACTGGGAAACATTTTCATCTACCCATCAACTGTTTGAAGACATTACCATTGAGTGAAACAATATTGATTTTGCAATTTTGGGTTTGGCCCTTTTTACCCAGGAGTTTCTACATTGTTAAGTTAAAAGAGTATGGCACCTGGTACACAATGATGTTTAGTCATGTAATGTAAAAGAAAACATGACGCATCAGACCAGGTGACTATTTTTCCATTGCCCCAAAATCCAGTTCTGACGTTTCTGTGCCCACTGTAGACACTTTCAATGGTGGACAGGGGTTAGCATGGTTGGCACTCTGCTGGTTATGTGGGTTCTTGAATCACTGTCAGCAGGTGACTAACCGGACGTACCCGACAAGCCTTGCTCCAACCCAGTTGCGTAGTCGTAACTATTAGTCAGTTGTCAAAGTTGCTCAGGTCTTTACACCTGCCCATTTCTCCTGCAGCCAACACATCGACGACGAAAACTGACTGACATCTGTGAGTGGTCATAGTGTTCGAATTTCCATTTTTCCTAATTTACTTAACTTCAGTATCATATGCATAACTACATTAATACATATATAAGTAATAAACATACATATTTATTCATTTACTCCAGACACAGCCCTGGATGAGTAAACCCCTTCACAGAATACCAGACTATTGCAGGACATCACTCACAGACACACCTAGGGCCAGTTAAGAGTAGCCAGTTAACCTACTAGCATGTTCTTTGCTATTTGGGAGATATTCTTGGTGATAACTGGTGACAACCAGCTTACAACATGCTATTAAATTTGCACTGATCAGCCAACATATTAAAATCAAGTACATTCCGAATAACAATTAAAGGTTGATTATATCATTACGACAGCATGTTAAGCTCTGGGACACATTAGAATTAGTGGACAGTTGGCTCTCATGTTTTGGATGCTGGAAGTGGAAGAAATGTTAAGTGGTAAAGACCTGAGTGACTTTAACAAGAGACAAATCATTATGGCCAGATGACTGGGTCAGGGTATCTCTTAAACAGGATGTCTTATGGAGTGCTCCTAGTCAGCAGTGGTGAGTCCCTATCAACAGTTGTCAGATGAGGGACAAAACACGAAACAACGACAGAGTGTTGGCACCCAAGGCTCAAAATATCCCAAAATATCGCACCTAATGGACAGAAGAGCTATTGTAGTGCAAGTCACAAAACTGTTAATGCTGCTGACAGGAGGGATGTCCTAACACACAGTGCAGCCCCCTGTTGAGTATGTCAGCGTGCTCACAAAGCTAACCCTGATCAACCATCAAAAGTGCCTACAGTGGGTGTGTCAGACAAGTGTCTCACTTAAACCTTGAAGCAATGTAAAACAGTAGTCTGGTCAGATGAGTCCCATATTCATATATATGTGCATGAAAGTGATGGCACCAGGACGCACTGTGTTAAGAAGACAAGCAGGTGGAGAAGACAAGCAAGCCCATATATGCACAACAGCAGTGTTCCTTACATTTTCCTTACATTTCAGGCCTGCAACACATTCCAAAAAAAGTTGGGACAGGAACAATTTAGGGCTAGTAATGATTTGACATGTATGACAGGTATGACAACAGGTGATTATAATCATGATTTGGTACAAAAGCAGTATCCATGAAAGGTTGAGTCTTTGAAAAGTAAAGATGGGCAGGAGATCTCCAGTTTTTCAACAAATGTATAAGAAAATTCCTGAAATGTTCCTCAAACTTGAAGGGATTTCCATATTTCAGTCCTAACTTTTTCTGATTCGACTTGTTTTGCATTATTGCATATAATTATTTAAATGTTTAAAAACAATGTTCCACAAAGAAAGATTGGAAGGGATGTACATATTTCTCCCTCTACGGTGCATAATATCATTCAACAATTCAAGGAATCTGGAGGAATTTCAGCACAAGCATAAACTGAACCGATCCCTCATTTGGCACTGCATCAAGAACCATCATTCTTCAAAAGCCGATATAACCACATGGGCAAAGGATTACTTTATCAAACCTTTATCAAGCACTACAATATGGAGTTACATTACAAATGGCACTTAAACCGTTACTGTGCACAAAATAAGCCTTATATTCTCGGGACTGTGGTGGCCTAGCGGTTAAGGTACTGGACTATGGACCTAAAGGTCTGGGGTTCAAATCCCACCTCTGCCAAGCTGCCACTGTTGGGTCCTTGAGCAAGACCCTTAACCCACAATTGCTTGGATCATAAGATTGTATCAATTGTAAGTCGCTCTGGATAAGGGCGTCTGCTAAATGCTGTAAATGTGAACATATTGGGACTGTGGTAGCCAAGTGGGTAAGGTACTGGACCATAGACCAGAAGGTCCAGGGTTCAAACCCCACCTCCCACCTCTGCCAAGCTGCCACTGTTGGGTCCTTGAGCAAGACCCATAACCCACAATTGCTTGGATTGTAAGATTGTACTAATTGTAAGTCGCTCTGGGCTCGCGTCGACTTCTCTGGGCTCTGAGGCATCTGGGATGGACCATCACACAGTGGAAACGTGTATTGTGGTCAGACAAATCACTAGGCCTATTCCAGGTCTGTTTTGGAACAAATGGACCAAAGATGAAAAGGACCATCCAGACCATTATCAGCAACAAGTCTAAAGGCCAGGCTCTGTCAAGTGATGAGGTTGGGTCAGTGCCCATGGCAAAAGTTATTTACACTTCTGTGATGGCAGCATTAATCCAAAGTATATTGAGATTTTAAAGCAACATGATGACATCTTTTCCAAGGATGTCCATGCATTTACCAACAAAACAATGCAAAACAAGCCAAATCAAAAAAGCTAGGACTGAAATATGGAAATCCCTTCCAGTTTTTCTTTGAGGAACATTTCAAGAATTTTCTTATATATTTTGTGATTAACTGCAGATCCTCTGCCCATCTTTACTCGTCAAAGTCTTTCGTGGATACTGCTTTTGGACCAAATCATGATTATAATCACCTGTTGACATTACCTCTTTGAAATCACATCACTGTTTAGTTTTTTAGCTCAAGAATAGATGTTTATTAACAAATGAAATGTTAACCAGAAAAAAAAAGAAATATATTGGGTTCATAGTGCCTGCAATGAAATAAAAGTCAAAGGAAATGTAATGAACACCGCATATATATTTTTATTTGCATTTTCCACTTTACCGTCCCAACTTTTTCTGATTTGGTTGTTGTAGTTACTTAATGTATTTTGCTCAAAGCAATACATACATCTATGTACACACATGAAACAATCTGTGTACTTCTTCCACCAATATTTATAGCAGACCATATCATGAGGGCACGTTCTTCCCATCAGTCACACTGCTGACACACATATGAATTAAAACAAACAAACAAAAAAGAAATAAAAAGTGTGTAATAACAAAAAAATCACTGTCTAAAAGAGCCAGAATTAAGTCATATTCCATTAATGGTGGCTGGATATACTGTAAATATATGTTCCTAAAGCAGAGACCATTCCCTGTCTGATTAACAGGAAGTATTAATCTTTATTATAAACATGTCAGTGGTAATCTACTGCATTATCAGCATTCCAGGCACACCGTCTCTGCTAGACTCAAAATTCCTCCTGCTGTATAAGCAGCAGTACTCTTGACCTCAGTCCTACAAGATCTCAAGCAGAAGAGCCAGACAGTCTGTACCCAAGGCTCAATATCACCAGCTTGAAGAGTGATCTGGGCTGAAGACCAAGCCTGGCTTTTTAGCTCTGACCAAAGTTTTCACCACCACATAAACAGTGTTTTGTTGTTTTACTTCAACAGACTGACATTGAAATCCAGCTTCTAGGTAATTTAGTGGACTATAACGTACAGAATGTTGCTTTAATGACATTCTAGAGTATTTATATTTATACTGGATGAAAAATATTAACCACAGATCTATACATAGCCTTTTCATTTCAAGGGACCTGATGTCTGAACTGGGGAAACTTTTGGGAAACTCAAAATTATTTTGAGTACTTGGGTGCAGCATCATGACTTCATTTCATTTCATTCATTACGTTTTATACCAGCTTAATACAATTCAGGTTCGAAGGGAATCAGGGCTGGCAACACAAGGCACAAGAGAGGAACCAACTCTACATATGGCACCAATCCATCGCGTGGCACATGCGTGCACACACTCACTCACCAATACTGGGACACTTCAGAGATGCCAGTTGACCTAATGCATATCTTTGGAAAATGAGAGGAAACAGGTGGAGTCTGCTCTGGGAATCGAATGAGGGATCTCTAGAATTGTGATGCAACAGCGCCAACCATTGTGCTGTGCCACGCATTTTCATAGACTTCTTCTTCTTCTTTCGGCTTCTCCCTTTATCAGGGGTCACCACAGTGAGTTAAACGTTTCCACCTCACCCTGTCCTCCACGTCCTCTACTCTCACCCCAACTACCTGCATATCTTCATTTACCACAACCAACTAACTCCTCTTTGGTCTTCCTCTCCGTCTCTTGCCTGGCAGCTCCATCTCCAACATCCTCCTACCAATATATCCACTATCCCTCCTCTGCTCATGTCCAAACCATCTCAGTCTTCCCTCTCGAATTTTGTCTCCCAATTTTCCAACCTGTGCTGTCCCTCTGATGATCTCATTCCTAATCCTGTCCACCCTAGACACTCCTAAAGAGAACCTCAACATCTTCATAGACTGCAGTCTTAAAATGGATGTTTAGTGAGTTTTGTGCTCATAAAGATATAATATTACAGCCCAATTAAATGGAAGACGTATGTTTGAAAAAGTTTGTAATTACTACAAGGATTAGTGTAGGAGTGTAGGCATTGTAGCCACTGAACCAAGACTGACTTTTCACGTTTCAACCTGATAATTACTCATTTAAAAGGAACATAGTGGTTATTGTGTTAAAATATGCATGGCATCTACTGTCATAAAAAATGACAACAATAGATTTTTGTTATCAAATCCAGTTCTTTCAAACTGAAAACCTGTTTTATAATACAATTCCTTTGAGTCACTTTCATTATGCTTCAGCTTACAATGAAAAGTCAAATTTCTGTAGAGGAAACTGACCTGATATTTGTGCCCGATTGGTACAAACAATGAGTTCGACTCGGAATGCTTTCCAGACGCAGCATAATATAGCTGGATGAGGCTTTCAGTGTTTGGGGCACACATAATATAAAGACAGGTGACATCTCAGCTGTCCATGTGTCAGCTGACACATGCTAAAATGTCTGGAGGCAGCCCCGAACACGCACATGCCACCAACACACAAATACAGAAAACATTTCATTGTACAGCTAATCTGAACTATTATATGCCTATGGATCATGGCGGGATGTTTACTGATGGCACAGCAGCAAACCTATCACTTTTCCATGTAGAAAGACATCTTTGGCTCACTTGCATGGCAGACAGTTTAGTGTTGTTGATGTCCCTGTGCTGTCCCCGCGTGGCTTGAAGAACAGGACAACTGTAGTGGGAACGAGACAGTGTCCATGTTCATAATCACACAATGCTCATTCGCTTCCTGCCTGCTACAGAACAGCCCAACACACCCTCCAAAACAATTCCCCTACCACTCCCTCTGGTCTTTGCTTTTGTTTTTGTTTATGGTTCAACTGGTATTTCCTTGTTCGCCAGTACACTGACAATGCTGCATAGTAATGCTTTGTGCCTGCAACTTTGCGTTAAACCTGGCCAACTCAAAACGTTGCAGTTGATCCCCATTCCTTTACGCTAGACTTCAGTTAAGCAGCGAAACCAGGTTGCGCATGATTTAAAGATTTCTGGTTCCTTCAGCTGCTAAATGGGAGATGCCACAGCATCTCAATTGGATTATATAGATCTGGAATCCAAAACACACACACTTTCTTCATTTTAAGCAACTGTGTTATTTATTTACTTTAGTCATTATCATGCTGCGTGATCATCCTCTATTAAGCTTGACATAAATACAACCCTGCCATTCTCCCCTAAAAGACCTAAATATGATTTCCAGCTCTTCCAGCTTCTTAACTTTGTAGTGAACAGTAGCAAAACACATAGTGATGCCAAATATCTATCAAAAAGTCCAAGAAATGTTGTCGTAGTCATTTAAAAACGTAACTCAGGTAGTCTATTAAAAAAGGTGAGATTTACTTTTGTCAGTGGTGTCCTTCTATTGTGGGTGGCTCAGTGGGTAGCACCGCCGCCTCATAGCAAGAAGGTCCTGGGCTCAATCCCACTCCAGGCCTGGGTCTTTTCTGTGTGGAGTCTGCATGTTCTCCCACAGTTTAAAGACATACATGTTAGGTTAATTGATTATGCTAAATTGCCATTGACTTGTGTGTACCGTATTTTTCGGACCATAAGGCACACTTAAAATCCTTTAATTTTCTCAAAAATCGACAGTGCGCCTAAAAATGCGGTGCGTCTTATGTATGAATTAATTCTGGTTGTGCTTTCTGACCTAGAACCGATTGTAGATGGTACACGGCGCTCATGAAATCTGTCAAAATGTTTTAGCACGGCCTTGAGTAAGTTACGAAGCTTACGGGCAACCGTATACTGCGCAAGCATAGCGGAGTACCAGGTAATACAGTATGTGCTTCAGCATTAGGGTACCGTGCATTCATTCATTTATTTTCGAAGCGGATTTCAAACACAACGCTATCAGTCACGCAGTAACAACAGGGACATAGAGAGCAGCTGGGAGAGAATTCAACATTAACGAATCAATGGTACGGAAGTGGAGGAAGCAAGAAGACGCCCTGCCGCCAGGTAAAGACCAAACTGAGCTTCCGACGGGAAACTTAAGAGTTTTGTTTCATTTAAATGCGTCTTATAACCGGTGCGCTTTATGTATGAACATAGATCCGTTAGCAGCCGATCGTTGATATTGCGTCTTATAATCCGGTGCGCTTTATAGTCCGAAAAATACGGTATATATGACTAGTCTTGATGTAACCTTGTGTGTTGCTGAAATGGCCACTGATGCTGATCGCGACGTTACATAAACCAAATAAACAAACAAACAATCCTTCTATTGCCATCATCTTGTTCAGTCCTTGAACCCTGGGAGACATTTAAACAAAAAACAGATTTCTGCAGGTGACCTTTACGTTGTTTTCTATAATCTACTTCAGCAATGAACGTTATGCTTTCTTGTGATTTTTGCAGGATCTTCACTTAGTGGCTACAGTACTGACTTTATTCCATTTGTAGATAATTGTCTTTTTCGTGAAATGACTTTGGCAGCCTTTCCAGCTTTGTGCATCTCTACATGTCTTCTACAGTTCTCTGAAAAATATTTGAATCTGAACATGTTTCACATTAACAGACCATTCTTCAGCTTTTGTTTTATATCTGTAATGTTTACTTAAGTCCATTTAAGGAAACACTGTATTTTTGATGGTGTCTGCTCATTCAGCTTCAAGTTTTATATGTGATACTGTTTAAGTAACAATCAAACCATACTGACAAATCAGTATATGTAAAGTTTATTTTACTATTTTCCCTTAAGTATAAGTACAACGTAATATGTATTTGTTTTGTAAGTGTTTTTTGGGTTTTGAAACGTTCTGGGCCAAGATAAAAACATCTGGGGCTGATATAGTACATGTGGGACATACATTTTAATCAAAATGTGTTACCATATTAAGAATGTTTTATAGTTAAATAAAATCAAACAGCTTGTACAACCCGTATGGAAAATGTGTCTTACATTTACTTTTATTTCATTGCAGTCTGGGTCAACTTAATTTCATCTGTTAATATACATCCATTCCTGCATTTCACCTCTTCCATTGCCATGAGTGAGTAATGTGTGCAGCATGTGGTTTTGCATTGTCTTGTTGAAAAATGTATGGATTTCCCTGGAAAAGATGTCATCTTGAAGGTAGCATATCTTACACAAAAATCTCAATCTACGTTTCTACATTAATGCTGGCATCCCAGAAGTGTAAATTACAAGGGCACTGACACAGCTCCATACCATGACAGACCCTGGCTTTTGGACTTGTTGCTTATAACAGTCATTTACCAGCCCTAAATTGTCCCTGTCCCAACTATTTTTGGAATGTGTTGAAAACTGAAATTCAGGAATGGATGCATATTCACAAATAAATGAAGTTGACCAGACAAAACATGAAATATACCAGTATTGGGTTCATACTGTCTGCAATTAAATAAAAGTAAAAATAAATGTAAGACAAACTGCTTTTTTCTTTCTTTTTTTAAATTTGCATTTTCCATTTTCTTTTTCAAACTTTCTGATTTGGGATTGTATATGGTGTGTGTTTTACTCACCATAAAGGAAGAACCTTCAAAAGTCTGATGAGCTAGAGCTCTTAGGTTTGTGTTAGGTGTGTGTTGTGAAAAGACAACTGCAATTACTTTGAGTGTGTCTGGGAGGGGTCTATGGAGTGAATGATTATTACAGTGGGGCAAAAAGTATTTAGTCAGCCACTGATTGTGCAAGTTCTCCTACTTAGAAAGATGAGAGAGGTCTGTAATTTTCATCATAGCTACACTTCAACTATGAGAGACAAAATGAGAAAAAAATCCAGGAAATCACATTGTAGGATTTTTAAAGAATTTAATTGTAAATCCTAGAGGAAAATAAGTATTTGGTCAATAACAAAAGTTCAACTCAATACTCTGTAACATAACCTTTGTTGGCAATGACAGAGGTCAAATGTTTCCTGTAAGTCTTCACCAGGTTGGCACACACTGTAGCTGGTATTTTGGCCCATTCCTCCATGCAGATCTCCTCTACAGCAGTGATGTTTTGGGGCAACACGGACTTTCAACTCCCTCCACACATTTTCTATGGGGCTGAGGTCTGGAGACTGGCTAGGCCACTCCATGACCTTGAAATGCTTTTTACGGAGCCACTCCTTCGTTGCCCGAGCGGTGTGTTTGGGATCATTGTCATGCTGGAAGACCCAGCCACGTTCCATCTTCAATGCTCTCACATTCTCCTCCCTTCTTCAGGAGGTTTTGGCTTAAAATCTCACGATACATGGCCCCGTCCATTCTTCCCTTAACACGGAATCTACATGTGATTTCCTGGATTTTTTTCTAGTTCATAGTATGAAGTCAAGTCAAGTCAAAGTCAGATTTATTTATAGAGCGCTTTTTACAATGGAACATTGTCTCAAAGCAGACTTTACAAGTTGAGATATCTCCTAATAACTCGTCCAATCCCAAATTGAGCAAGACTAGGGCGACAGTGGCAAGGAAACACTCCCTAGTTCTAGGAAGAGAACCTTGGGAGGACCAAGACTCAAACAGGGACCCAACCTCCTTGGGCGGCTAGATATAAATCTAAGAGCGAACTAAAGTCATGGGAGTCAAAGTTCCGAATAGAATGTGAAGTATGCACATCGACATTAAGTGGCCCGGGTTGAATGATAATCTAAGGAGCGAAACTAAAGTCGGAGTCATGGTCGAATACAATGTGATTTAGCACAGTGGAGCTCCATCAGATGAACATCATGTGTGGGGCCGGAACTGCCGGAACACAGCTCGGAGAGAAAGTGTACCTATGATGAAAATTACAGACCTCTCTCATCTTTCTAAGTAGGAGAACTTGCACAATCAGTGACTGAGTACTTTTTTGCCCCACTGTAAGAACCTTAAAACATGTCATGGCATGTTTCAGTCTTTCCAGGACTGAATGACCCATAAAATGCCACTGCCAGACTGATGATCAGAGAACAAGTCAATAAATTCCCTTGCATTAAATAAAGTTCCATCCATCTACCCATCAATCTGGCCAAAGCTCCAAGTTATGGCCCTACATGGCTCATGTTACATGCTGATGTTAAAATCTTTATTATGAGAGGTAAAAAACTTCACAAGGTTGGAACAGACCCAAGGAAAACCGTGGGTCTTTACTGAAATGCTATTCTACAATGTCATTATTTCTTGAACAATGGTCTTATAGACAGACACAAAAAAGCACAGAATCCATACACGGCCTATCACCACAACCACTTAATATACCATATCGGCTCTCAGGCATGGTGATAAAGGAAAGGATGACGTTTAATTAGCAGATCAAGTTTTGACTGGCTAATTGAAAAAGGCTGTACTTAAACGTATGTCCTGTCGGTTAACCAATGATTGTATGATTGCATTGTGAGTGTGCTCCTAAACACTGTCAGTCATGCTGAAAATGGAACAAACAAGATTTCTAATTGCCCATTTGCTGAGGAGAGTGTTTGCAGCACACATGCATAGCTCACAGTAAATGCAAACACATTATATTGCACTGACTTATTTCAGTTTTATATGCTCTACATTGTTTCACTTCAGAAATAGTCATGAAAAACACCAACCTTGCTGTTTTGCCTCATTTTGCCTCCCTTATAAAACAGTAACATATGACATTGTTTTTGTTGCTAACCCAACTCAAATATGGTTCCCATTTGCAGTTTGACCATCAAAACATTTAATTTCAGTACTGACATGTTAAACCATAGAGTGTATTTGCAGAGTTTCACTCTACATTATATCCACTCGCAAAAATGCTGCTTAATAAGGTGAACGTATTTTTTGAAAGTAATGATGTTTATTAAAACACATTTTATTCATTTTATGAAGCTGGCATTACTTATAATATAGAACAGTTATCATGTGTGAACCGTAAAACACTCCCAGCATTTTCTCTAAGAAAAACAAAACATAAATAAACCCTTCATTTATATTCAGTTTTATTCATTGTAAATAATAAAACGTACATATGTACAATGTTTTTTTTCTTTAATTTTATCAAATAAAGTTCACTTTTAACATACACAAGGTACCTTGTTCTATGACTAAACTTTGCTTTCACACTTACCATCAACGCTAAATAAGCAACTGGGCTGCGCATATTTTTTAAACAATTACTGTGTTTTATTACTTAATTCAATTCAAAGCTAAAATTCTTCTGTGCACCAAAAAAGACATTTGGTGCTGCACTCCAATCACGGATTGTTTAATCCTGTTAATGCCACTGGTCTATACTGGTCTGGAGATGGGCACCAGAGCTCACTGACCAGGAAAAAGCCATATCAAATCGTGAGTAAAAGAAAAAAATATACCGTATTTTTCGGACCATAAGGCGCACTTAAAATCCTTTAATTTTCTCAAAAATCGACAGTGCGCCTTTAAATGCGGTGCGTCTAATGTATGAATTAATTCTGGTTGAGCCTTCTGACCTAGAACCGATTGTAGATGGTACCGGCCTCATAAATCTGTCAAAATGTTTTGCACGGTCTTGGTAGGTTACGAAGCTTACGGCCACCGTAGGCGCAGCATAGCGGAGTATACGGTATGTGCTTCACATTAGGGTAACGTTGCATTCATTCTTCATTTTCGAAGCGGATTTTTCAAACACAACGCTATCAGTCACGCATTAACAACATGGTCATAGAGCAGCTGTGAGAGAATTCACATTAACGACTCACTGGTACTGAAGTGGAGGAAGCAAGAAGACGCCCTGAGCCAGGTAAAGACCAAACGGAGCTCTGACGGAACTTAAGAGTTTTGTTTCATTTAATGTGTCTTATAACCCGGTGCGCTTTATGTATGAAAATAGATCCGTTAGCAGCCGATCGTTGATATCGCGCCTTATAACCCGGTGCGCTTTATGGTCCGAAAAATACGGTAAAATATATATGGCACCCAAATGCCACAGTTTTCCCCCAATTTATTAGATTACAGTCAGATTCACCACAGTGTTGTACAGTCCAGTTGAATGCAGTGTTAAACACTCGCAGATACTATATGCTCTTTGTGTTTGACACTCAGAGAGGTGTGTGTGTCGAGGGGGTTATGGGGTGTGTAAAGAGAACATGGAAGGCAGAGAGGGTGTGAGTCAGAGAGTGAGTAAGAGAAGAAAGCAAGAGGAAAACAGAGAGAGAAAGGCGGGGGGCTGGGGCATTGCAGTGGAATTTGGCTGAGTGGAGAGAAAGCCAGAGGACATGTCTACTGATTGAGAGAGAAAAAACAAAGAGGTAGGCTTGGGGGAGCAGGAAACAGATTGCGAGCACCTGACGCAAACGATAAGTATCAAGGCCTTTGCCACGTGCCACTAAACGCTAATCCCCTTTTCTCCCTCTCTCTGTTTCTATCCCCCTCTCTCTTGCACTCTGTTTTCACAGAGTGTACACTCAAAGTTGCCTTTGTTTCTGAGTTACAGTGGAAGGTATAAGTGCAATGGCACTTTTATTTTATGCATGTGCACATACACGCAGTCACATCTACACACTCTTTTTAATCTTCTTCTAATTGCACATGTTCAAGAGCATTTCTGGACCACTGTTTAAAAAGCGGGAAACAGATTCTAAGTCATTGATATGTTGGGAAACAATATAAGTGAAATGACAAGTTCTCTTTCTCTTATTTCATATTTTTCCTCAAATAAGAATTAAGTCATACTATTCCCTTAATACTGTCAGAGGGTTCCAGAAGTAAGAATAAATTGTAGTAAATAAGTTGTAACAATATGTAACAAAAACAGCTAAATGAATTGTGTTTGAATGCTAAAATCAGCTATTTTAAGAAATTAGTATTTATATTTTAAGCATTTTAACCTCATTCTCAAGGTTTTTTAACATTGCAAATCTTGTTTCATTACTAAAGATGTTCTAGCAATATGTCTTCTCACATTTACATTTACAGCATTTAGCAGACGACCTTATCCAGAGTGACTTACAATTGATAGATAGTCATACAATCTAAGCAATTTGGGTTAAGGGCCTTGCTCAAGGACCCACCAGTGGCAGCTTGGCAGAGGTGGGATTTGAACCCTGGACCTTCTGGTCCATAGTCCAGTACCTTAACCGCTAGGCTACCACAGTCCCTCATCTTTTTACTAAAAAAGTATTCTAACTTAATTTGAGTGCATTTAGCTTCAATTGGTGCGTGAAAGGCTGTGGGAACAACATTTTCTTTCACGCAATCCAAAAAGTGAATATTTAACTTAATGGAGGAAACTCAAGGCATTCAAGTAAAAGCACAATTTATTCCTGTAGCCAAGCATACACCCCAAATCCAGATGCAAATATGTTATTTTCGTAGGACAGTTCTTTGTCTTATTAATTAGTTCAAGTAATTGTTCATTTCTAAGTTTTCGCAAGTGTTTTAGTGCTTGTTCTAAAATATTTAACTGAGTGCCACTCGTGTAGACCTTTGCATGTACCTCCCTCTGATCTGATTAACACTTTCCTTTAGCTGTACTACCACTCATATGCTACATGAGATTTCTAAATCTCAACGCTCCTTTTAACAGGGTCATACAGAGTTTTCCAGTTGTCCCATTAAACATTTGTTCTACAGGCAGGCAGCTGAGAGTCCTTTCTTTGCTGGTCTCTGGTGGTGCTCACCCAAGGGTGTGGCCACAAATCTCCTTTCATAAACTCATCAGGGGGGAAGGTGTGCAAGCACAGCAGGCTGCTGGAAAAAACTGCTTATTTGGACAGTCCCTTTGTGTCTGCCTATGGAATATGTTTACCAGATATTCGTTCTGTTTATGCTGGCCTATGGAGTTAAAACAAAGCACGACGTCATCACATACCCATTTTTGTGCTGTTGCGTGTACGACGTTCAAAGACACACAAACAGATACACACACATATGTGGCACAAGTGTCCTATGAACATGAGGGTGTGGGGACAGATGTAGGCTGGTGGGGAGTGTTTACGCAGATCTCAGTGGGCCGTGTGGTCTTGTATGGTGAACACTGGCGTCTTTATGGACTCGGTGACTACCACCAGCTGCTTCACCACACCATGACAGTCTAGAGCTGAGAATACAGGACTCAATCCTGCATTAATTCACCTCTCTACTGACATTTAAGGCTAGTTGTAAAGTTAAGTCTGTGTACCGCGTGAAGGAAAACCGCGTTTTTCTCTCACCATGAAAGTATTGTTTCAAATGTTAGAGATCATTGTTACATAACTAGCCAGTGCTTATCTGCTTCGCTCAATGTACATACAAGGGTGAAATGTGTAAAAAACACAGGGCACATGGTTTTCAGTACCTTCATCACAATGTCTTCAGGTGCTAGATACCTGTACTAAATAGAATCAGATTAAGTTAGACCTCTGAATGAATTCCTATGAATGCCACTCATATTTCAAATTGTATTTTCGGAATAGTTACCAGACTAATGACCAGCGATAACTGTCCAAATAATTCTGTAATTCTGTTTAGGAATACACCATTGACAAGAGTCAGTGGAACTTTCTGCTAAAACATTTGCTCCTAGCCTCCTTCCAGGGGTTGGTTGAGCGCACCTCCGTAGGGAAAACCTCCATTGGTTTGTTTGTTTATTTATTTAACGTCACTACCAGTGGCCATTTCAGCGACACCCACAAAGTAACATCTATACACAAAGTTACATTAAGACTAGTCATATGTATACTATCAAGTCAATGACAATTGAGCATGATCAAGGAGGAAACCGGAGTACCCGGAGTAAACCTACGCGGACACGGGGAGGACATGCAGACTCCATCCTGGGATTGAACCCAGGACCTTCTTGCTGTGAAACAGCGGTACTTAGCCATCAAGCACGTTTCCAAGCTGCATTATTTGTCAACACCATTATTTGCCATATTCCAAGCAAACTTTAGTGTTTGTTATAAACTGTACTTATTATTTCGAGCTAAAACAGTTTTGCTTTCATGTCTCACATCATTGTTATCTTCTAAGCCAGGGCTATTAGCCTCATATTGCATTTGCAACTAACATCACTGGTTAAAATGATAATCTGGAAGTAAATCTCCTGTGAATTGAAGATGGCAGTGCTCAGAACTAGGGTTGTGTGTTGTTTGCTTTTTATCCAATCCGATTCTGCTTATCGGTTCTGTTTATTGATATTGGTTCTTAACTATTCCCGTTGTAATGATTCCAAGTTTAGATTTCAAAATTGTGGAAAAACTGCTTAGGTATAAAGAACATTTTTTTTTTTCAGCTTCAAAAGTGATCATGTTTATGTTAAGATGTTAAGATCTTCCCATTTAACCTATTTTAAGTAAAAAGCTTAATGTACTAAAGCAGTGACTTAGGAACATCAAACCTCTCTCATTTACTACTGGTCATAAGTACTCTCTACTGCTGAAATGGCCAACATGTGGACCAAAGGGAAAGTAATCATTTTGACGTTAAGCATTTTACTTATAATAGGTATAAATGGGAAGAAAAAAGTTTAACGTAAAAACAATTACTTCCTTTTTAGACCACAGCTTCATCAATTCAGCTGTAGAGAGTATTTATCCCAAGTAATAATTGATGGAAGTTTGGATTCCTAGCTCATTGTTGTAGTACAATAAACCACATAAAGCTTAGTTCACGACAAAGCGTTTTAGACTCTCCTGGCTAACGCAGCCCTAGGAGACCTTAGTCAGTCAAACACGGTACACTGCTGAAGCTCAATATCATGCTGGTGCTTTAAATGTTTGCCATGTTGGAGGTGCGACCTCCTATACAACACATCAACTTTCCACACATATTGAATTTAGCCTTTTCATTTCTCTCAAAGTGGAGCCAAACTTTTGAGAACTTTGGAGTGTACATCTTCCACTAAAGCTCCAGTAGAGCGTATCAGAACAAACCTACGTGATGACGTACACAATTACATGACGTACAGACGCCTCCTTAATACAGGCATATTTTTACACTAATTGTGGCCATGTTTTTGAAGCATACAATGTCTTAGTAGCAACAAGTGGAATCAAATTCAATGTTTTTCAATGATAGCCAACCCATACAACCTGGACATTAACAGACTCTAATGCAAACCATATTTCTGAGTGCACTTATTTGACATCAGGACCTCTTAAGGGCTTCCATTGTTTTTATTGTGCATTACTAACTCACACACTGCTCCCCATTAGACACCCCCCACAGTTAACAGGTACTCTTGGTCTTCTCGAAGTACATATTTTTAGATAGTAGGTAAACACACATAGTGCCCATCAAATACTTCCCAGGCTTCCTGTCCTCCTTGCTCTCTCATTTTATTTCTTCCTGCCCTGCCTCAAGTGTAGCCGCTGGCCAGTGAAAAAAAGCAGTCATCAGGCAGATCACTGTCCCCTTTTAGTCTCTCTGTTTACTAAGCATGACTGAAATAGAGCCTCGTAGGACAAAATTACAGGTAGTGCTTTCAACTCTTCAACAGCTGCATGAAGACTATCTATTTTAGCTGTGGATGGTAGGGTTAGGCCTCATCGTGGGTGTAGGTGTGGTCAGATGGATTGATCACCCAGAAAGAACAAGTGTCTAGGCATGGATCAGACGGCTGTACCTGGCTAGAACTAGTGTACAAGAACTTCGTAGAACTACAGTGTTGTTAGGCCACCATTAGATTAGATAGACCATTGTTTTAGAAATGTTATAATGACCATATGTGATAATCTTATTATATGAAATTAAGCTTATATCTATATGCTACGGTAGGAAGTATTTAGTGTGACCTTCTCTTATACCTGAGCAAAAGCAGCATCTGGCAGCTTTATCAGGATGGCAGTGGTCATTTCAGCCAAAAACTCACTTTTTGAAAGGGCAACAAGGTGAAAAGGCTAAGACATGCTAAAGCTCACAAAATTGGAAGGAAGATCAGTGGAAAAGAGGATTATGGAGTGATTAATCTAAGTTTAAAACTATGGGGTCCAATCGACAGCAATATTATAAATATGGTCATTATACCATTGCTAAAAAAACAAATCTAGTGGTGGCCTTAGGCTTTTGCACAGTACTGTATATTTATAGTCAGCATTTCATGATGACATTTTGAGTCAGGTCATTGGCTAAGATAATCTCACTATGAAGTAAGATCTTCTATAGATGAAGTAAATTTCTTTGTGGACATAGTTTTAAAAGAACAGGGTAGAATGCTAATGAACTGACTTGTTGGAGGTGAAACCTATGAAACATCACATTTAGAGTCAGTACCACTCATCCTGCTGCCACTGTTAGTTTATAGAGATTCTAGTCTGTGTGCGTCATATTACAAATCTGTTGGCATTTACAGTGTTGCTTGAAACTTTGTGAACCCTTTAGAATTTTCTATATTTCTGCATAAAGATGACCTAAAACATCAGTCCTAAAAGTAGATAATGAGAACCCAGTTAAACAAATGAGACAAAAATATTATACTTGGTCATTTATTTATTGAGGAAAATGATCCAGTATTACATATTAGTGCGGGGCAAAAGTATGTGAACCTCTAGGATTAGCAGGTACTTTGAAGGTGAAATTAGAGTCAGATGTTTTCAATCAGTGGGATGATAATCAGGTGTGTTTGTGTATCATGGCATGAACAAAGGGGAATTCTGAGGACCTCAGCCTGGAAAAGGTTACAAAACCATCTCTAAAGAGTTTGGACTCCACCAATCCACAGTCAGACAGATTGTGTACAAATGGAAGAAATTCAAGACCATTGTTTACCCTCCCCTGGAGTGGTCGACCAACAAAGATCACTCCAAGAGCCTTGTCCCATCTGTGAAACATGGTGGTGGTAGTATCATGGTTTGGGCCTGTTTTGCTGCATCTGGGCCAGGATGGCTTGCCATCATTGATGGAACAATGAATTCTGAATTATATCAGAGAATTCTAAAGGAAAATGTCAGGACATCTGTCCATGAACTGAATCTCAAGAGAAGGTGGGTCATGCAGCAAGACAACGAGCCTAAGCTCACAAGTCGTTCTACCAAAGAATGGTTAATGAAGAATAAAGTTCATGTTTTGGAATGGCCAAGTCAAAGTCCTGACCTTAATCCAATCGAAATGTTGTGGAAGGACCTGAAAAGTGAGCAGGCTAATGTGAGGAAACCCACCAACATCCCAGAGCTGAAAAGCTGTTCTGTACGGAAGGAATGAGCTAAAATTCCTCCAAGCCGGTGTGCAGGACTGATCAGGACTGATCAACAGTTACAGGAAACGTTTAGCTGCAGTTATTGCTGCACAGGGGGGGTCACACCAGATACTGAAAGCAAAGGTTCACATACTTTTGCCACTCACTAATATGTAATATTGGATGATTTTCCTCAATAAATAAACCACCAAGTATAATATTTTAGTGATGATGTTGATATGAAATGTGATGATGTTTTAGGTAATTTATGCAGAAATATAGAAAATTCTAAAGGGTTCACAAAGTTTCAAGTACCACTGTAGAACGTGGAAGAAAGAACAGAGATTGCTAATTAAAAAAGCTTTTTTGGTCATATAGTGTATTAGTACTCAGAATTTGTACTTCCTAAAACACTGAGTAAAACTCATTGAAATGAACAGCCACTTCCAGTTCTTATAATACTTATAATATAATGTGGTGGACTGATAATGACAACGGGAAATACACAATATTTAAATTACTGTTTCTTGCCTTAAACTATTTCAGACTTTGTCTGTCTCTGCTGATATTCATATACACAAAAAAACACACAGATAGGCCAGAGAGCACACAGACCGTTCATAACAAGCTACCCTGTAGTGTACATACACTAGAGAGTTGAAACGCAACACTGAAATCCATTCACATGCACAAATCACATTGTCAAGTGGCTGAAGGGGAACTTGCTCCAACAGAGTTGGCCATTTTGACCCTCTTCTATTTTTTCTGGCGCCACATGATGCAGAGGGGCCATCTGTCTTTTGTGAGTTTTGCCTGGAAACCAGTAAATGTTAATGAGAAGTTATTAAAAAAAGAAAGTCCGTTTTATTGATGGTTTTAGGAAAGCTTTGGTGGATTATAGATAAACACTTGACATACTGTCTATAAGCGATATGCAAATGCATTGTCTCACCCACAATGCAACCACCCATCCAACAAACTAGGGTGCGGTTTGGCTATGTTCACATTTCAAGCCTTAGTGCTTGCATCTGCAATTCAAATCAGATTTTATGGTTTACTTTGTCCAGAAGATGTTATCAATATGTCTTATATCCAGCACTAGTGAGAACAGGTCACACTCCTGAGCTGACCGGCATGTGCAAAAAAGCAAAGAGCTCGATGTATTCGGACAGAGAACGAACTTTATAGTTGGTCCAGCTTCCTGTGTCTGAGAGGATAATTACCATATTTGTGTGAGCGTTGGATGCAGAAAGTGTGTGTTGGGAAAAGCCAGGCTTAAAAAAAGACACTCACAGCTCCACAGATAGAAGAACCCCCACATCTACATGCCTCTGTTAATGGCAGGTGACAGTCTTGGAGATTTAGTGTAAAACACACACTTTAATCACTGAATTCTACAGACAGACCGACTAAGACTGTAGAAGAGCACACATACACATTTAGACCTCGCATAAATCACATAAACATGCCAGAGTGAAGAGGCACTTAATCTTATTTAACAGTGTCTGAACCCACCAGCTTTGCAGTATGTTCCATTCTGTTAAGTGTGTTTTACTTTATACATTATACTAAGTCTTCATTATGCTGTGCTAAATTTTAGTCAGTAATAATATAGACTGAATCTATGCATAATTAGGCAGTTTTCCAATATTAAAAAGCTATATATATATATACAGTGGGGCAAAAAAGTTCTCCTACTTGATGAGAGATGAGATGAGAGAGGTCTGTAATTTTCATCATAGATACACTTCAACTATGAGAGACAAAATGAGAAAAAAAAATCCAGGAAATCACATTGTAGGATTTTTAAAGAATTTAATTGTAAATTATGGCGGAAAATAAGTATTTGGTCAATAACAAAAGTTTAACTCAATACTTTGTAACATAACCTTTGTTGGCAATGACTGAGGTCAAACATTTCCTGTAAGTGATGTTTTGGGGCAACACAGACTTTCAACTCCCTCCACACATTTTCTATGGGGCTGAGGTCTGGAGACTGGCTAGGCCACTCCAGGACCTTTAAATGCTTTTTACGGAGCCACTCCTTCGTTGCCCAAGCGGTGTGTTTGGGATCATTGTCATGCTGGAAGACCCAGCCACGTTCCATCTTCAGTGCTCTCACTGATGGAAGGAGTTTGGCTTAAAATCTCACGATACATGGCCCCGTTCATTCTTCCCTTAACACGGATCAGTCTCCTGTCCCCTCTGCAGAAAAACAGCCCCAAAGCATGATGTTTCCACCCCCATGCTTCACAGTAGGTATGGTGTTCTTGGGATGCAACTCAGCATTCTTCTTCCTCCAGTTGAGTTTTTACCAAAAAGTTCTATTTTGGTTTCATCTGAGCACATGATATTCTCCCAATCCTCTTCTGGATCATCCATATGCTCTCTGGCAAACTTCAGACGGACCTGGAAATGTACTGGCTTAAGTGTTACTGATGGTAGCCTTTGTGACTTTGGTCCCAGCTCTCTGCAGGTCATTCATCAGGTACCTTCATGTAGTTCTGGGATTTCTGTTCATCGTTCTCAGGATCATGTTGACTCCACGGGATTTGGGGCCAAAGATCAAGGGAGATTATCATCTTCCATTTTCTTACAATTGCTCCCACAGTTGATTTATTCACACCAACCCATCTGCCTATTGTAGATTCACTCTTCCCAGCCTGGTGCAGGTCTACAATTTTCTTCCTGGTGTCCTTCGACAGCTCTTTGGTCTTGGCCATGGTTGAGTTTGGAGTCTGACTGTTTGAGGCTGTGGACAGGTGTCTATTACACAGATAACGAGGTCAAACAGGTGCCATTAATACAGGTAATGACTGGAGAACAGAAGAGCTTCTTAAAAAAGTTGCAGGTCTGTGAGAGCCAGAAATCTTGCTTGTTTGTGGGTGACCAAATATTATTTTCCACCATGATTTACAATTTAATTATTTAAAAATCCTACAATGTGATTTCCTGGATTTTTGTGTACCTGTGATGAAAATGACAGACATCTTTCTAAACCTGCACAATCAGTATGTGTATATGTGTGTGTGTGTGTGTATATATATATATATATATATATATATATATACACACATACATACACACATACATATACATACATACATACATACATACACACACAGTGGGGCAAAAAAGTATATATATATATATACACACACACACACACAGACAGGGAGAACATGCAGACCCCACACCGAAAAGACCCAGGCTGCTCCATCTGGGGATTGAACCTAGAATCGTCTTCCTGTGATGCCACAGTGCTACCCACCGAGCCAGCGCACCACCCAAAATGAATGGGGAATATACTTGAAAACAAAAATCTCAACTCAAAGTACTCAAAATGTCAAATTCATCAATTTTTTTTGGCAAACAGAGATAATAAGCTGTTTTTTAACTAATTTTTAACTATATTTTTAAAATGCTAGACTATGTTTTGCCAGTTAACATCTTACTCATACACAGTGTATAATATAACAGTCCATCAAACTGGCTTCCCTCATTCAAACAAATGCCTGCAAGTGAAGAATACGTGGGGTGCAATAGTAATGGAAATTTAGCAGTAAACAAGAGTAATCTACCAGAAAGCAGCACAGAAAAACAAGTCACCACATGAAACAGGAAAGATCGCAACCAAAATAGTAAGTGAAATACCACTGACCTGCTAGATAAACTTCAGTCACAAATGCATAGACCTGCGATGGGAAGACTTTATAGCCAGGTATTTTCATTAAGTTCAATCCGGGAGTATTACAAATGCTTAACTAAATGCACTAAGAAATCAGCAAATCTGCTCCTTCCCCTTTTTCTCTCATTATGGCTTTTTTCTGTGTATTAAATAAAAAAGCTCTATGCACTAGATTTTACCTAAGACTTTCCAACGTTCTGCATGATGTATACAGGCATAGCCAGGAGCTGTGTGTCATTTTATCACAGCATTTGGTGCGTGTTCGGTGGACCCCAAGATATGTGACTTTAGTCTTCACAATGTGGTGCAACATTTGGAAAATACTGCAGCCTGTCAAGCTTATAAAGAAGAAAACTTCAGATTTATAACATAGGAAGGTACATGCTAGACCTGTCTAAGCACATGTACCATATAAGTGATTGATCCTGCTCATAAAATCTAAAAAATAAAGAGTCATATATGATAACTCTCTATCAGCTTTAAGCACCCGAGAATGTTATGGGGTAATGGTGCCAGTCTTGACAACCTCCATCCTATTCATCTCACTCCCATCTACGATGAGTCATGAGCAAGTATGGAGACACAGAAACAAGCACATTTGTTTCATGTATTAACAATCCATTACCCAGATGCTGCACACTTGCCAGAAGAGAGAGAGAGAATTCATTGTTAATGATCCTGATTATCATCTGACTGGTTATACAGCACTATAACAGTTTTGAATGACAATTTTTCTAGCAAGGTGGCCTAGCGGGTAAGGTACTGGACTATGGACCAGAAGGTCCAGGGTTCAAATCCCACCTCTGCCAGGCTGCCACTGTTGTGTCCTTGAGCAAGGCCCTTAACCCACAATTGCTTGGATTGTAAGATCGTATCGATTGTAAGTCGCTCTGGATAAGGGCGTCTGCTAAATGCTGTAAATGTAATGAAAAACACTCAAGTACCAACTGCAAAAAAACAATAAAAAGACAAAATCAAAACAGAAATGTTATACATAGTTCCTTGACCCCCACCCGGTGATACTTCACATTTCTGTCTTCTTGAAGTGAATGACTAAATATAGTATTTTCTCGAGGCAGGAAGGTGGCAGAGCCTCTCTCCTCATCTGTGATGGTTGGAGTAGGCTTCACAGGGCCGCTGAGCACACAGGGGAGGGACCTCTTCCCCACAGCTGTGCAAACCTTCATCAGGAGAACCGCAGTTTGATTCCTCCCAACCCCCAGCCAGAGTCTGCTACAGCCTCTACTGAGCTGGCCTTCGCAAAATCAACAACTGCTGCTACTTGCCGCATCTTAGGCTCCGGGGGCACGTGCCACTGATGGTCCCCTGGTGCAGCAGCTCAGGCATTGGGTGCACAACAAGCTGTAATTCCCTAGTACATGGAGACCCTAAGCAGGACAGGACATTTTTCTCTATTGCTTTACTCAGCCTAATGGGAAGAGACAGGACTGGGTGAAATGAACAGTTTGGTGAGTTTAACTGAAAAATATAAGAAAAAATAACTTTCTCAAAACAAGAATGGACCACTTTTAAAGAGCGATATAGGCATCTGCTCCTTTCCTGTCTTTCTATGGATTGTGGTGTCGTGGCCTGGTTAGACACCATACTTTAAGGATTACAGATAATGGCCTAAAAAGTAGTCAAACAAGTATAATCTTTCAGTTCATTCACAGAATTCATGTTCGGAATGATTTTGAGCTTAACTGACATTTGCTTGACTAATATAATTAAAAAAGCCAAATGAGCCGGCAAGATTTGACAAGCGATATCTTGGAGAAATACATTATGTTTTTCTTAGAAAACTGTTACAACACTGAGGTTATGGATGTATTACTTCTTTGTTAAAACAAAGGCACTACATGTTAAGAATATGAATGAGATTACAATGAACAAATACAGATAAAGATAAACAAGGCAGCTATATTTTTCACAGTACACTACACAGCTTCTAAAATTCCCATGGCAATTACCATATTTTTCGGACCATAAGGTGCACTTAAAATCCTTAAATTTTCTCAAAAATCGACAGTGTGCCTTTAAATGCGGTGCGTCTAATGTATGAATTAATTCTGGTTGAGCTTTCTGACCTAGAACCGATTGTAGATGGTACACGGCGCTCATAAATCTGTCAAAATGTTTTAGCACGGCCTTGTAGGTTACGAACTTATGGCAACCGTAGTGCGCAGCATCGCGGAGTAATACAGTATGTGCTTCAGCATTAGGGTACGTGCATTCATTCATTTATTTTCGAAGCGGATTTCAAACACAACGCTATCAGTCACACAGTACAACATGGACATAGAGCAGCTGTGAGAGAATTCAACATTAACGAATCAATGGTACAGAAGTGGAGGAAGCAAGAAGACGCCCTGCGCCAGGTAAAGACCAAACTGAGCTTCCGAGGGAACTTAAGAGTTTTGTTTCATTTCATGCGTCTTATAACCCGGTGCGCTTTATGTATGAAAATATACCCGTTAGCAGCCGATCGTTGATATTGTGCCTTATAAATCCGGTGCGCTTTATAGCCCGAAAAATACGGTAATAATCTCCTAATCTGTCTTTAAATTTGATCTGAATGCATTTACACCTGGATTTGATATCTCAATTAAAAAAAAAGTGCCCAGCTTTACTCTTCAAAGACTCAGCCTTTTGTGTATACTGCTTCTGTACCAAATTGATTACAGGTGCCCGTTGACACCACCTGTGTGAAGTCATGTCACTATTAATTTTGTACCTCATTACAAGCCCTAAATTGCCCCCGCTCCAACTTTTTTTGGAATGTGTTACAGGCCTGAAATGCCTTTTTTTTTGCATTTTCCATACCATCCCACCTTTTTCTAATTTGGATTTGTAATATACTATAAGGTAGTAAACTGTTAGGTACAGTTAATGAAAAAGTGTCCTTTTAAATAATGATTGCAGATAAAGTACATAAACACCAACTAATCCAGGGTGGTGCAGACAGTTTGAGATGCGCAGGATACAGTGCAGTCAAAGTCATGGCACCAGTTTTCCATGTGAGAAAATAGCTTAACTCTCATAGACATCATGACTCTTCTTGGTCTGCGGTTCCCAAAAGATTAAGGGATGGATTTGGAGTCTGGCTGAAGCGGGCCTGCTGTATGATGTCACAGGATGGGTGCGGCAGCAGGAGCTACACTGAGCGTTCATGTGAAGAGAGAAAGCCACTTGTACAACTACAGTACATAGCAAACAACTTGTTCCCATGCTGAAATTCTCAAATCCAAAAACAAATCAATCAGTCGTTTGGTGTCTCTCCACAAATATGTTAAACCTACTGTTAATAAAAATACTTTTTGTTACTATTATTGCTGTTCATGGAATACCTTCAATCAATTTCAGTCATGGCTGCAGTGTTCAAATTTGAGGAACTACAATAACCATCAGCACCAACTACTAAAAGTTTAACAGTTTTATATATATAGGTCTTCTTTTTTACTCAGTTGTTCGCCTACATAAACAGTGCTTGAGGTAAACTATACAATTTCCTCCCCCATCAAATGCCCTATATCTACATTCATACACTGACATGTATTTGTACTTTTTGAGCAAATGTCTAATTTGTCTATAAAAAGTCAAGGATGGGTAATATTTGAAATGTAAAATGCTATTTTATCTGGATAGGCCCTTACGGTGCATCCATAAAGATAAGCAAGCAGTTATTTAAGGGCAGAGCTGGGGGTTCATAGTCAAAGAGTCTTATGGTGATCAGAGACGTTGGGTTGCTGTCTTCTGCCTCCCGTGGGGTTGCCAATGTCTCATGTGATCCCTCTTGGCTGTGTTTCCTACCAGTTCTCCTCTTTCTTAGCTATGCGTATATCTATGCCTGCCGGGGTCTTCATGCTACACTTGGCATCATTGATTGTTTAATTAGACACTTGTGCTCTTAATCAATACTAATTACATTTTTCTGTTTTTCTCTCCGAGCTGTGTTCAGTACCAGTTTTCAGCCCCACACATGAGGTTCATCTGCTGGAAGCTCCACTCAAGCTTCTGCTCCTCATAGCTCCAGCCCCACCATCCCTGGGCCACTTATGCCGATGTGCATACTTCAACTTTTTTTAACTTTGGACTCCATGGAACTTTAAGTTTCGCTCTTAGATTTAATCATCTACGCCGGCCCAAGGAGTGGGTCCCTTTTTTGAGTCTTGGTCCTCCTAAGGTTCTCCTATAACCCTCAGGGAGTTTTCCTTGCGCATTCGTCCGCCCTAGGCTTTCTTCTCATTTGGGATTGGACGTAGTTTTAGGAGATAATCTAAACTTGTAAAGTTCTTTGAGACAAGGCTCCATTGGTAAAAAAGCGCTATATATAAATAGATCTGACTTGACTATTATTACTAAATGAGCGATTATTATATGGAGCCTGCCAAATTTGAAACAAAATTAAGTTTGAACTAGTGGCAAGGGAAATCCTGTCACAATGACATACATAACATGGGCTAATCAAGAAATGCCAACAACATTACTACAGCTCTCCAGTACGTGTTGTTACAAATGATGCCCACATCGCTCTTTAGTCCCTCTGTCTTTTGTCTAATCACCTGTTCACAGGCCTGAAAATATCACTGGACCTGGTATGAAAGTCAACCAGGCCACCGCTGTGGCAGCTAAGTCGAACTATTCTGAAATTTATGCAACAGCTTTTTTTTTTGACATTATTTTAAAAAAGCTATAGAATCATTCATATGTACACATACTATGGTTTTTTTTTTTTCACTCACAAGAATAAGTGGCAACTTCAACCTTCTGCCAATGATAGCCTTCTGCTGATAAAGGGTTGTTGCTTTAAAAACTTGGTCTAAACATAATTGTGCAGCAGTGGCAAACCATATCTGTTAGAGTTGGACCTTCAGGTTTTTGGGCATGAACACCAAATATACAATAATGGTTAACATAGCCAGTAGTTTGGGGTTTTTTTAAATGGCAAATATTCCACAAGACTACTGACATCTGGAATAAAACTCATCTGAAAATCAAAAAACACACACACACACACACACACATCCAAATAAACTGATCACCAGTCACCAATTTACTTACACCAACTTTTTGGGGTACAAAGCAAAACAATAGTGCTTTTAATCATATTCGCTAATCAATGTCAACTGTGCCAAGAGTACTGAGCATTACCGGTATTTTCCGGGCTATAAAGCGCACCGGATTATAAACGCATATCAACGATCGGCTGCTACGGATCTATTTTCATACCAAAGCGCACCCCGGTTCATTACGCATGAAAAGGAAACAAAACTCTTAAGTTCCATCAGAAGCTCAGTTTGGTCTTTACCTGGCGCAGGGCGTCTTCTTGCTTCCTCCACTTCCGTATCATTGATTCGTTAATGTTGAATTCTCTCACAGCTGCTCTATGACCATGTTGTACTGCGTGACTGATAGCGTTGTGTTTGAAATCCGCTTCGAAAATGAATGAATGAATGCACGTACCCTAATGCTGAAGCACATACCGTATTACTCCGCGATGCTGCGCACTGCGGCTGCCGTAAGCTTCGTAACTTACCAAGGCCGTGCTAAAACATTCTGACAGATTTATGTACCATCTACAATCGGTTCTAGGTCAGAAAGCACAACCAGAATTAATTCATACATTAGACGCACCGCATTTTTAGGCGCACTGTCGATTTTTGAGAAAGTTAAAGGATTTTAAGTGCGCCTTATGGTCCGAAAAATACGGTACTCCAATACATAAAGCCAAATCCTTAGTCAGGTTGCTTAAAAAAATGTAGTGCACTCACCAAAATAGTCTTAATGCTTACTTAAAAACACAGTCCATCCTTCAATCTTTCATCGTAAATGGATCAGTAGCATTATTGGTTTCTTTCTGTAATTGAAGTTCCAGAAGTGTATTCTCTGTCGAGATATATCACCCTGTCATGTTTCTGTGAGCTATATCTAAGTCTTTAATGATTTTTCTCTGTCAAACTGCAATTAAAACCTGACTGGTGATTCCAGTTGCTGCTTATATGGACAAGCAAGGCCTTTACAGCTCCCTGACATCAAACCCAATCAACGTCCTAGCTTGGCTTATGGCCCGTCTCTCCTGGAAAGAAACCTTCTGATGGAATATTCGGCTATCTCAAAATTTTAATCCCTTCCCTTCCAGGCAAAACTTAACAACAAGACTATTTAATAGACAGAGAGATTAAATACAATTGGCCCTCCATATTCCACCAATTCCAAATGTCCACAGATACTCAAGTCCCTTGTATAAAATGGCATAGAATTAGCATATAACCTACTCACTTACTTTAGATCATCTCTAGATTACTTACAATGTATTTTAGGGAATAATGACAATAAAATGTCTGTACATGTGAATGAACAAGGCAAACAATACTCTAATGAGTGTTGGAAAGACACTAAGGATCTGTGAAATTGCAGGAGGCCACATATTAGGCCTCCTCTACAGGCCTCGAAGGCCCTGAGTGCCCCCCACTGAATTTTGTAATAAACGTTCAACTGCTCCCTCATGAATTCCTGAGTTGCAACTTCTAATTAAGGGTGTACTCACACTAGGCGGCCTGTACCGTGCCCCGGTGTGTTTGACCCCAAAGTGAGTACAACTATGAAGTCTGCTATGCTGTGCTAGTGCGTCTTTAAGTATCATGATGACATGTCCGGGCATGTTTCATCTTGAAGCGTGGCGTGAGTGCAAACCAGCAAGGGAGAGGGGAGGGGGGACAATCCTGCTCCAGCGTGGTTCAAGGCAAACAGGCTCAGTGTGAGTACACCCTAAGACTCCCCAGAAAGTCTGATAAATGTGAATCTGATTTAATATTCTGAATGGATATTTCTATCTTCTATGTTCAGGAAGCTTCAGTCTGTTCCCAAAAACCCAGTCAGTGAGATCAGAAATGGGGCCAAACTGTGAAAATGTATGTGCCAACCATATAAGTAATGCACCAGCTTGTCCTGGATGAATGTTTTAAAAATATTTTGGTATTTTTAATTAATATTTTCTTAAAAATATATTATGGTAATAAAATAAATGAAAAAGAAAAAGGGGAACATAATTGTTGTGTTGTTTGATTTGCAACAGGAGTCACTTGAGGTGTGCTACAGCACATTTGGACAATCCAGCTTCATTTTGGAATAAAGTGCTGTGTACTGATGAAACTAAAACTGAGTTATTTGGACATAACAAGGAGCGGAAAAAGAACACAGCATCCCAAGACAAACACTTGCTACCCACAGTAAAAATGTGGTGGCGGTTCCTCATGCTGTGGGGACTGTGTGGCCATTGGCCAGGTACTAGGAATCTTGTTAAAGTTGGGGTCGCATGGATTCCAGTTAATACTACAGAGTCTTGAGACAATGTTCAGAATCGGTGACAAGTGGCACCGTGGCCAACGACCCCAACCTGCCTTCAAAAATCTACCTAAGGCATTCATGCAGAGGAAACCATACAACGTTCTGGAATGCATCTCAGTCCCCAACATGAATATTACTGAAAAGGTGGGCTGTCCATGCTCGGAAACCTCAAACCTGACTGAACTGGAGATGTTTCTAAACGAAGAATGGTCCAAAAGCACCTTCAACCAGAATCCGACTGAAGCTGTTAGGAAGCTTTAGCGGCTGTTTATTTCTACAAAGGAGGATCTACTAATTATTGATGTCATTTTTTCTTTGGGGTGCCAAATTTTATAATGCACCTGCCCTGCCTAATTTTGTTTGAATAATTACTGCACACTTTCTGTAAATCCTATAAACTTCATTTCACTTCTCAAATATCACTGTGTTCATCTGCTATATGATATATTTAACTCAAGTTGCTGATCTGAACAACCAATGATTTATAAACTAAAATCATGAAAATTATCAGGGGTGCCCAAACTTTTTCATACGACTGTATTTTACACTATACTTTGCAATCATATACCTGTCAAGCTGTTTTTCTACAAACAGACATAAAACGCTCCATATTTCTCCACCTTCTCCATATTTCTCCATATTTCAGCTCCATATTTCTCCACCTTGTAGATGTAAAGTCAGAGACAGTAGCTCGGCTGCTGTTGCACAGTTTGTGTTAGTCATCCTCTAATCCTTCATTGGTGCTCTCAGGATGCTACCCTCAGGATGCTGATGGCTGGATATTTTTGGTTGGTGGACTATTTTCACTGAGGTGTTTAAAAACTCCAGCAGCACTGCTGTGTCTGATCCACTCATACCAGCACAAAACTAACACACCACCACCACATCAGTGTCACTGCAGTTCTGAGAATGATCCACCATACAAATAGTACCTGACCTGTGGGGGTCCTGACCATTAGAGAACAGACTAAAGGGGACTAACAAAGTATGTAGAGAAACAGACTACAGAACCACAAAGTGCTTCGATATGGTAAGTGGAACTGATCAAACGGACAATGAGTGTAAAACAAAGAGGTATGAGAGAGGGTTAAACGAAGGTATGCAACTGTTAATTTGTGCTTCAAACAAATGGGATTTCGGATTTTGACAAATCCAAACCACAGGAGACTAATAGAGGCGACACATCCGGTGGTTGTGTGGTTTAACTAATTTGAATAAGGCATAAACACATGTGATGGAAACCATCTTCCCACACAGCAACCAGCACCTGTCTCAGGCATCTAGCAATGAACTCTGAGTGAGAAAACAGGAGACAGAATGCACTGACTTCTTGTTCGTTTCATTTTTGACATTTAGAGCACCATAAACGGAGTAAACGCCATTACTGAAATGTAACTATTTTAACACTAACCTTTTCATGACTACCAGTAAAATCCATTTTTTGGAATTTTAACACATTAAAAAGAAAGTAAACTCAGAGTATAAAGCTGTGGGATTTGGAATAGCATTCAGTAGTGTACCTCAGTAGACTAAATGTAGCTATAGATCTTTCTGCAGCAGACAGACAAATCAGGAGGATTAACAGGTCCCTTGGTATTCGGGTTTGCACCTGGAGCACTGAACCATGTCAGAATTGCAGACCAAGGAGTCAGCGCCAAATGTACAAGGAAACGAGTCTGCCAACTGCTAAACACACACACGTAGGCTTTCTCTTTTACTCAATTGTTCTCCTACATTAACAGCACCCAAGGTCAACTACACACTTTCCTCCTTCCTTAAACCATGCTCACTTATCTGCATTCCTCCACTGGCATTTCCTTCAGTGTTTAGGCACCTGCATAACTATAGAAAATCAGGGGTGGGCCATATTTCTAAAACATGTATTTTAATACAAAATGCTATTTTGGGTTTGATGTTTACAGGGAAAACGAATATACAGTTGTATACAGTGCTTTGTGTTCTTCATTCTGACTGCTTATTACTACTACAGCTTATTTCACAAAGCATCTTTTTATGTCGGCAAGTTTTGGCAATAGAGCCTCTCTCTCTACGTTCTAGGTTTTGTGCAAGCACTAGACATATCACAGACTAGCACCTTCTGAATGTGAACAGTTCATGAACAGTGCTGCATTGCTTCATGGAACCTGGACTGTCAGGGAGGAAACAAAGTTAACAATATGTTGACTGATTCATTGTTATCCAGCATGTTGCCTGAACTTTTGTACTGGATTTTACTAAGGTTCTAAACCATTTCATAATGGTAATATGCTTAATTATTCAATAAAAAAATTGCTTTGTCAGCCTATGTATACATTACTTCTAATACAATAATAATAATTTGACATTTACATATACATTGCTAGAAGTAGCATTAAATCAAGCACACAACCAGTCCATCTCTATAATTTAATAGTAGATCATTCTGAGAAGACTTTCGACATGGCAATATCACAGGGAGTCAGTTTGTCAGTTTCAGTCCTGCTAGAGCTGCCTCTGAAATTTAAGTACTGTTACTCTAAAGTGGAATAGTCTAGAAGCAATGACTGCTCAGCTACAAAGTGGTAAGTAAGACAAGCTCACAGACCATCAAGCATTTAAAAATCTCACAGTGCACAGGTTTAAAATTCACTACTAAGTTACAAACTGCCTCCAGTAGCCACTTGCGAGGCAAAGTAAAGTTGTTAGTCTGGCACTTCATAGATTGGGTTTTCCATGGTCATGCAGCTGTTTACCAAGCTAATATCAGCAGGCTAAAGCAGACTTTTTAAAGCAGACCATTTGCCTTGATTTGCTTTGCAAATATTTTAGCTGGAACAATGCAAAACCAAGCAATTATGAGCATAATATGACATGTTTGGAATTTTCTACATACCAGAAAATTCTGTAGCAATGCCCAGTGCATTTTAAATAGCCATCCTTGTGCTCTTGTTGTCTACTGACCTGTCTTTCAAAAGTTAATAATAATTAACCACAGCAGCCAATCCCATTTTCATGTGCATTGTCATCTTCCATTCAAGTAAAGTTTTTGGCACCAGATTTTATTTGCATCCGGTGTGACTGTTGCAGGAAACAAAGATAATATATCATCCAGTGTCATTCTAGAGAGCTATTGGCTTCCAACTTTGTTGCCCTTGTAAAAATACCTACCGTATTTTTCGGACCATAAAGCGCACCGGATTATAAGACACAATATCAATGATCGGCTGCTAACGGGTATATTTTCATACATAAAGCGCACCGGGTTATAAGACGCATTAAATGAAACAAAACTAGTAAGTTCCGTCGGAAGCTCAGTTTGGTCTTTACCTGGCGCAGGGCGT